>JAPZEB010000016.1:14023863-14064462 GCA_029783705.1 Chaetodon striatus
TTTCAGGTGATTATACACTAAAGAAAACATATTGTATTTTATTCCATGTTTGCCAGTATATCCCCTACATCCTTCACTGGACCTTTAAGTCTATAAAAAACTTCTCCTCCCAGACCCTCCTGGAGTGTTGGGTCGCTGAAGGTGACGTGAAAACTGTCCCCTCCCATGTTAAACAGGTGTAGCAGCACCTCCACCTGCCGTAGTTCCTCATAGTACGGGGAAACAGCTCAAACATCCACCTCTCTGCTTTGTCTTTCAGCACATACTTTTTACCAGGCACCTCAGCTGAAGAGTGGAACCAATCAGGGTCAGGCTGACTGCGGGTTTACCTTAATTTACACCCCGTGCATAAGCAGACAAAATCAAAACAAAAAACAAAGGCAAAAGGCGCAGCCGGGATCTGGATTAACCACAGGCTGTTTTATCTCCGAAATAAATTGCCTTGTAGACAAAAGAACTAATTCGCGGGGTTAGAAAAACAAGAGGAACTCGATGAGGAGCATTCTCACTACGCGTCAGCTCTCTCTCCCGCCGACGCAGCGTCTCTAATCGATGAATATTGAGTGGCTCCCGCCACCAGCATTTTAAAGGGAGGGAGCACCCACCATCGTTCATATCTCATATTGATATTTTCGTGCCCTATTTTCTCTCCCTACTCTTCCTTCCTTCATGCTCCTGAAGCCTCAGCGAGCGTCAAAAGTTTCTCAGCTCTAATAACTGTGTTCTAACTTTCCAGCTGTAATGACTGTAGGTGTTTTGCTCAGTTGATTTTTTTTCCTCCTTTGCTTTTTTTTTTTCCTGTAATGAAAAGGTTGCAGAGGACCATGTTCCTCACTGTTATTTATTTCGCCTTTTTTTTTCCCTCGTGTTTGACATTCACAGCTCACTGTCGCAACGCCGGCGTAGGCCTGTCTCTGAAAGAAAAAAAAAACTCAAGGTGTACTCGCTGCAATTACATGACACACATTAACACACATGGGCGTGTTTTAAACACACATGCAGACACACACACACACACACCGAGCCGCAGCAGATAGAGCATGTACCACTGGTTAATAGACCAATTTATTCTGGGAATATTACTTATTAATTTGCATAATGATTCAGATGATTCAGACATTTGTTAGAGGCGGAGTAGCGTGATTGATGGAAATTTAATTATGACACCTCTTAGTTATTAAACGGTAATCAGGCTAAGCCACTTATCTTTAATACTTACCTTTAGCACACAAGGGCTGGAAGAAATTAATGGCAGTCACTGGTCTCAAACTGAAATCAGTCCTTACTTATACCTTTTCTTTATCTCACCTGCAACTCAGCAAGTCTGAAATACGGCCACGACACCAGGATTCCCGCCAATCAGAGACCTTGTGTTTCATGTTTGTTAGATTTGTGCATTTTACTGAGGTTTAAATTTTCATCTAAGGATGCCTTCAAAAAAAATAAGCTGCATAATAATAATACTGATCTTAAAGGATCTTCCTTCGGATGTTTTAAGGAAAAACCCTTTCACCATTGAGAGTTTGCCCTTAGCCACTTAAGTATTCCCTTATTTGTTGCTACAAGGTTCTCAGCAACCAATTCTCTGAGAAAACTTTAAGAGATCCATACCTGTATTTTTAAAGTGAAATAATACGTGGAGCATTGGACCATGGCTGAATTCATGGTGATTGAAGAGAAGGAGGAGATACTAAGATCTATTTTTTGGGATACAGAGAAGCTACTGGACACTGTGAGTGAGGTATAACTTGTTGGAGAGTATATACTGCCAGTCTGTCTTCAAAACCTCTCCAAAACTTTAACTGCAGTTTGAGCACCACAGTAAAACTTTATATTAGGGATGCATGACATTGGATTTTTTGCTGATATCCGATATGCCGATACGTAAGAACTCATTTGACGGATACACGATACTGATATTAATATATAAAAATGTTTAACCAACTATTTTGGGTTTTCTTGACCTAATGCTTCATTCTACTTCACTTAGACCTGTTGTCCTCATTGGTGGACACTTTTGTGCCATCTAGTTTCAGTAAGAGCACAATACACTTATCCATGTAAAAACAAAATGGCAGCCAAGTCAGTCTGAAGCCGATACCAACACAAAAGTGGACGAGGTCCAAAACCTGATCACATTTTATGGCTGAAACTTGTTTATTTATGATTAATAATGTTTGTAGTTTGATGTGGCAACAAGTTTTACCGATTTTAGCGACAGTAACAAGCGACTGCTGCTTTTCCAGCGGATTTTGCGCCACCAAACATGAGTGTTCTGAGCCAAAACATTATCTTTTCCTAATCATAACCAAGTGGTTTTTGCGCCAGACGCTAACCATTTACACTCACCACAGTGTTGTGGAGAAACTTAAAGTTTTAACGTATCTGCTACCAAAAAAAATGTACAAATGTAACGCATCCATAATTTATAGAAACATACACTGCAAACATTTTCCCGGCTGTTTGGTTGTCTACCTGCAGGATGTGTATTTTCGAAGAAATGCGACTTCAGAGCAAAGGCTGTTTCTTTTTGGGATAGCTGTCTGTCGGAGAAATGGGCTTTAGGTCCAGTGGAACATTTTTCGGAAAAATAAAATATACCACAGAGGTCTCTTCCTCTCCAAAACTAATGGATGCGGTCATTCAAACCCATAAACACTCTGAAAAAAGCAACATACCAGTTGTTATCAGCGGCTATCAGTGGCTGACGTGAGTAAGTTTCAACGTATCAGAAACGCCCACTGCGAACATATTTCCCGACCACTGGATTGTTTAATCGCAGGGAGTGTGTAATTTCAGAGGACTTTGAAGCAATGGCTGTTTGTTTTTAGGATAGCTGCCTGTCGGCGTAATGGGCTTTTGGTGCAATTGGACGTTTTTCGGATAACTGATAACATCCAGACGTTCAGGAGGTTTCGGAATAGCTGGGCTTTAGAATTTTGGGCTGTGTCGATGTTGTCCTTCTTGCTGTTACTGTAATATTTTAATATGTCTTTAGTACTTAATATACGGTTTGTTTCACAGCAAGAATTCTTGCATTGTTTTTGTCCGTTACTTCTCGTCACATCTGTTTGTGTTTATCTGTTATGTCTGGATCAGTTTCACTTTGGATTCTGTGTTTGTGTTTCCGTGTTCTTTGAGGAGAACAACATTCTCATCGTCTGTCCAGTCTGGCTTTCTTTTTACTTTCTGTCTTCTCTTTGGCGTCCATTTTTGGAGGAGCTAGCTAACACTGACAATACTGCTGTCAAGTAACGTTAAGGGATGACGATATGAGTGAAGCGTAACCATGGTAACTGAAGTGCAGATGTGCTGTATTTTGACAGTGACCACCATGAAAGCTTTGGTCTAAACACTCGGGCAAGAAGACAACCTTAGAGGGTTCATGCAGCCTAAATGAGTCCTTTAGCCAAGGGAATTATTTTGTGTTTAAGGGACAAACTTAAGGCAGTTTATGGAGCCAGGCCTGAGCTTTTACATTTGTCTATTCAGTGTAAAACCTCTGCTGCTGCATTCTTTTACCAGTGTTCAGTGTCGAGGAGCGTCCTTTGACAGGATCTATTTAAATGGAGTCTCACTGTTCTGTGTTTTGGTTGTTTAAGAGCAGGAGTAGACTCCCACCGAAACATAAATTGCTTTGACAAATCACAGTTGAGCCGAGCAGGCATTTATCTGCCGGTGTGCAGCTAAACATGCTGGTTGTGATATGGATACCACATCAGGACTTCAAAATGTAAGCAACCAGAGATAAAATGGCAGAGTCTCAAAGATGCGGCGGCAGCTTTGAGCGCTGAACTGAAAGTAATTATGCAGTAAAACGGTTGAAAATGTCACATATCTCCCTGTTTACATTCTTTCGGGGAGTTGTTGTGAAAGAGCTGTCGCGCACGAGGACGGAAAAAGCAGCTGTCTTGAAGCACAATGGGAAGAAGCAGACCTTTATACAGCAGAATAAGTCGTGCTGAGAGCTCTCTGTTCCGGTGACAAGAAGGTCTTACTGTGCATTTACTCTGCTGAAGTCAACTTTTCCCATTGTTTTCCTAATTCTCAGGGTGTGTGTGTTGCAGCCACAGAGCAGTAGTTTTCCCTTTAAAACAACATAAACACATCCTACATTTGTCCCATACTCACTGTGTGTGCAGAAAGTTTACCTTCTGCTTTACGCTGGATTGTTTAGGACATTTTTGGGCGTCAAACTCTTCGTAGTGAATGTGTGAACCTGCAGCACCTGTAGATGCTCTGAGAACATCACCACAGCTTGTCCTTATTTTCTGCTTTGTATATTATAATATTACAGTGTAGGATGTTCGTATAAAACGTTTCAAATAATGACGTAAACATATGTATGAAACCATGGATCTTTCTGAACACTCTGTTTCCAGTGTTTGTTTGTTTGTTTTTCTACACTTAAAGAAACGCTGATGTTAGCTTATGACTGGTTTCTCCATATGTTCATCTGCTCCAGGCATGTTACTGCAACTGTTTACATACACTGCTACATGTAGCTACATGCTAATGCCAGGGAAACTTATCATCTTGGTTGCCAGGGTTGTTATTTCTTTCTGATTTCAGACCATATTCCTGCTAGAACATGTTCTGTCCTGAACATATTGCTTTCGAAGACTTCTTTTTTTGTTGTTTTTAATTGTAGAAAGTGTCACTATACTCCCTCACATTTGCTCTCCTGGCTACAAGTACACTGCTACATGTAGCTACATGCTAACATCAGGGAAACTTCTAATCTTGGTTGCAGATGTTGTTATCTTCGCTCCAATTCCAGATTGTCCTCCTGCTGTAACATGTCAGGTTGTGAAAAGTTCAGTTTTGAAGCTATTTTTGGTGATTTATCATGATTGAAAGTGTCGCTATATTTTCTTACACTCCCCACCTTAACTGCACAGGTACACTGCTACATCTATCTACATGCTAACATCAGGGAAACCTGTCATTGTGGTTGCTGATGTGTGTAATTTCTCCCTGACATTGGATCAGATCTCTGCTAAAACATGTCTGGTTGTGAAGATAGTGTTTCAGAATACTTAATAGCAATATTTTTTTTACAGTAGAAAGTCTTGCTAGTGTTTACATACGCTGCTACATGAAGCTACATGCTAATGTCCAATTGATGGATGTCGTTAAGCTACAGGTTTTGAAGATTTATTGGGGATTTTCCACGATTGAAAGTGTTGCTATACTCTCTTACAGTTGCTGCGCTGGCTACAAGTACACTGCTACATGTAGCTACATGCTAACGTCAGGGAAACTTCTAATCTTGGTTGCAGATGTTGTTAATTTCTCCCTGACTTTGGATCAGATTCCTGATAGAATATATCCAGTTGTGTTTAGAAAGTTATATTGGTGATTGTTCACAGTAAAAAGTGCGGCTATACTCTGTTTCAGTCATTTCATAGCTGCAGGTACACTGCTACATGTAGCTACATTCAGGCTGACATTATAAGGAAAGTGTTTTTAAATGAAAGCATGTTAAATGTTCTAGTAGAAACCCAAAATACATATAAACCTGAAAATGAGCACAATAGGCCTCCTTTTAGAGAGTCAGCACCTTTGTCCCAACGCAGACTCGTTTCCTTTAACTTTAATAAATAGCTGTGTCCATCAGACAGCAGCAGGATCAATGCTCGTGTCTCCAAATTGAAAGAGTGACTGTGTGCAATTTACGCACATGGCACAGCAGTGGTACCTTCATTAATTATTTAAATCTTCTGATGTGATATTGTGATTTCACCATCGCCTCATTAACTGAAATGCTGAGGTAAGCTGTTGCACACAGATTCCAAGCTGAAACAATGAAATCTTTGGGAACAAAGCGTCCCCACACAGGAGGAGTCCGGCACCATCAAAGCTGTCGGTGCAGTTTTATTTTCGGCTAAAGTCCAAATATTGTTTCCTCTGGAGAATCACAATAATTTTTTCCTTGTGTGTGTCAAGTGAATCATTACAGAGAGTTTTCAGTTTTGCTTCTTAAATGAAATAATACTTGCCGGAGTCGCATTACCGCGAGCGTGGAACTTATCTAATCTCTTCAGTAAATGGAAATAAGGCAACAGACAGTATGCCTTACAATTAAAACACAATTTATTTTACTCAGCCTATAAATCACCTTAAACACTATAGTTGCCTGGAGGTGCACAGACAGGAGCTTCAGTGTTTAGTGAACCAGAACTTCTATGCAAAAACAATTAACTGAATCACTGTCTCCGAGGACTTCACCGCACCGCGCCGCGGTAAACTTTTCCCCTCAAATTCATTTAAAGGGTCACTTCATCCAAATTACCAATAAATAAATAAATAAAATAAAAAATGTTCTTGCCTCTCCCCCGTGGTCTCCGGCCATTTAGATAGTTAGATTCAATTTGAGATATCGGTCTCTGAAATTCCACCCACACAACGGAGGTGAAAGGAAGTTAGTTTGTGCTACAGCACTAAAAAATGATAGTGCCATTGTTGCTCTGGACAATTCAGATTTTCACTTAATTTTTTGGCATTTCTGCTTTGTTGATAGAGGGACAAAGAGACAGTGGGGGTGACATCTAGCGAAGGGCCTGAGCTGGATTCAAACCTGGGCCGATGCGGTAAGATGGACTTGATTAATCTGACAGTGTCTTGTTTTGTTTTGACTCTAATGAGTGGCAACCCTGTCACCTTCGAATATACAACCTACATTTATTATTTATTATTATTTCAATTTCGTAGCGACGACCTCTGAGAGAAAATAAACTTTATTTACATAATAATAAATAACAATAATAATAAGCTTTATTTGTATAGCAGTTTTCAAAACACAATTACAAAGTGTTTTATGAGACAAATAAAATAGTGCGCACTATAAAGATAAAAACAGCAATAAAAACAGTGAGCATAGGTCAAGACCAGATAAATCAGAGTGTGTAATCAAAGTTAATAAATAAAAGAAGGATGAAACTAGACAAACAAGAGATTGCCTCAAAAAAAATTACATATCCACTTTTAAATGCCGGTAGAATTGCAACCACATAAGATAGAGCAATAATTCTTTTTGCATATAAAACCGGGGGAGTTACAGTAACATATCATGCATTCATCGTACTCCAGAGCGCTGTTTCCTTGCACTAATGGGTGCACACAGCTAAAACATTATAATCCAGACAGCGGATATTCTTATATTATATAGATATTATACTTGTTCCATGCTAATGCTGTCAAGATAACGAAGCAAAACAGGAAGCGGAAGTTCAGTGTTCTTTAATCCGGACCCTATTTGTCCATGTTTTTGTGTCGAAGTGACAAATGGAGTCAGAAGCTTTTGAAACTGGTTCAGTTATGAGTGAGAGCGGTGCAGCCAGCAGCGGTGGACGAGGCTGCAGTGTAACCACTTGGGGCATTTGCGATCAGCACTGTTTATGCACCTCTGGGCTCACAGAGCAGGTGCACTCGAGACTTGCGGCCGCTGAGCGTGGCCGAGCGCCATCTTCCACCGGCCAAGTGGCTGACGTCAAGTTTAGTGCTCCGCTAACTCGAATGGGGATCAACTAATTTAATCTTGCGGCTCTTTAAGACTTTCCAAATGTTAACAGATCAGATGGATTAAGCCACTGACAGACTCAGATTGTTATTCTAAAGTGTCTGACAACATTATGGAAAGGATCCCTACAGAGATAGACCTTTCTGTTAAAGAGTAAGATCCTTTTTGTTTGACCAGATACAGCCCTGAAATCTCCATCACCAAACTCCATGTAAATAAACAGTCATTTTATCATCATGAAACACACTTAATTCAAAGTTAACAGAAACATAATCAGACTCACAAAACTGTCTTGGTTCATCTTTCCACTGTTGCAACAGTCACCAACTCTGCTTTGGTTAAAATTATCCCTTAATTCATCCAGTTAGATGTGAAAACATGCTGACTCTATACATGCTAAAATTACTGTTTATTTAAATGGAGTTTGGTGGGTTTGCTGATGGCGACTTCAGGGCTGTTTCTGGTTAAACAAAAAGGGTCTTACTCTTTAACATAAAGGTCTATCTCTGTAGGGATCCTTTCCATAATATTGTCAGACACTTATAATAACAATCTGAGCCTGTCAGTGGCAAAAACAAGCACTTTAAGTGGACGTGCATTAACAGTGCAAACAGCTTTTTCTCACTCAATACTGGACCAATTTCAAAAATCATCGTCTCCATTAGTGACTTGGACACAAAAACACAGGGGAAGAGTCGAGGTTGAAAAATACCAGACTTGCCTGTTTAGTTTGGGAAAAATTGTCATATTGTTGACAGCCCACTGGAAACAGTGACAGTGACACGAGACAGGATGTGTTTGCTGTTTCCAAACATAACCAAAACCACTATCTTTTTACTAACTTTATTTAAAATGTGCATGAGGACGCGTGCTCTGGTTTCTGAGGTCCAAGTTGTGCAGTTTGTACTGTGCAACTATGAACTCTGACCTCCTGCAGCGAACCAGAGCACGGACTGGAGAACCAGAAACAATTGTGTTTACTCCGAAATCTCCAGAATCACTAATTACTGGTGTATAAATGTTATTTTCTAGAGTTAGGGTTGTTGTGAGATGTTCTAATGTAGAAAATAAGACTTTTTTTTTTTAGAAGTTAAAGGTTAAAATCAGAAAATAAACACGTCATGACAAAGAGATGTGACTCTACAGTACCTGAAGCATCTGTATTCACTGTCTGTACAATTGTGTCAGGCCTAAAAAAGATAAGCAGAGCACCACACACAGCTGCACACATTCACACACACTCACACATACTGTATAGCGGGGCTGCAGTAACCAGGAGGCAGCAGCCCTCGCTGGGCTCCCAACAGTAGGTTTCTATATTAATGCTGTCTGAGCCCAGCTACAAGAAGAAACTGTAAAACTCCCCTGCCAGGAAGTGAAAATAGATAAATCGTGAGTCTGGATTTTAAGGCTTCCGCAGAATTTGCTTCCCTAATCACACGAGGGAGAGTCGATTCCAGAGATGGAGGGCTCGGCTGGAAAACACTCGGCTGCCTGCTGACTTCCTCTCGTGTCAGTCAGGTAACCAGCCGACTGCAATCTGAGGGCACGTGAGGATACAAAGGGAACAATGAGGTCAGATAATGTGTTGGTGTAAGCCCATGTAATGACTTCTGCGTGAGCAGATGCACTTTAAAGTCATGTGTCTGGGAGCTTCAGCCTCGGCTATATTTAACAATGGTTGAATTTTTGCAACAGCGTCTTGAATATTTAATGTGCTAGTGAAATGAGAGCATGAGCTCGTGTAAGTGTGGTGTAAGAGTCTTAACTGTGACAGTCAGACAGAGCCTCATTTGAATGTGTTTGACACAAGTACGTCGTGTTTTCTGGCCAACACCTATTTTCTGAGGGGGACTGATGAGACTTTGAGTGACGCTGACGACGACGACTACGACAATGTTTACTGCAGAGAAGAAGAACATTAAAATAAACTCTGTTGTTTTCCACCTGGCTTTGTCTTATCTTAATTGTTGCTATTCTGACTTGACTTCTGGTCACACTAACTTTGCACTCGACACCTCTGTGTTGACGTCGGAAAATACTTTTCAAACAAAGCATAAAACATTTTAAATGTTTGCCTCTAAGCGTAAGGACCAATTTACACCTGCTATCAGGGGCATGAATGTAGACAGTGGCCTGTGAGATGGAGGGGCCCTCTAACAATGTTTTGGGTGGAGAATAGGCCCTTATGAGTGATTGACACCTTGAATTCAAAGAAGAACTCTCTTGAATTAAAACCAGTGCCATTTGCTTTTTAAAAAAATATAAAAATATGCCCTTGAAAACAGCAAACATGTCCATCATGTATATTTTTCTTTATTTTTTTTACCAAGTGTTTTTATTGAGCTAAAGATGGAACTACATGTATCATGTAGTCGTGTCAGAGCTCATTTAATCTTAATTTTGAAATGATAAGCTCACAGATGTAGGGGTACATGAACAAAAACATGGAAACAAGACAAAAAAACAAAGAAAATAAAGGGAAATTAAAAAAAAAAAAGTAATTTTTTTTTTCTTAGTCAATAGTACCTTTAACAAAATGATATGCTTACTCTATCGTACTCACTCCCCGTATGGAAGCGTAATACATTCACTTTGAAAACTTTTTATTCGCTCTGTTTTTCAGATTTTAAAAGGTACACTAAGCACAATTGTCGTTAACTGTTTGTAAATATGTCTCGCCAGCAAAAGTGAAAGTAAAGACGACCCCTGATTCACTCTTGTTTGGTGTTTTGCCTCGCTATATTTAAATTTTTTGGGCTCTGTGTCTCTTGGATGCCTGCTGCTTATGTTCGGACACCTGGAGTCTCATTATAAACACTGCGTACGAAAACAAGGCCTGAAAGAGGCGTACGCCACTTCCTGTGCAAAAGTTGTGATGTATAAAAAAACAGATTTGATGGGAGAAACTTTGACCCATGCTTACGAACATTTTGGAGACAGGAAATTGGCAGATGGTGAGGTGGAAGCCTGATTGAAGAAATTGTCGAATGTTTTTAGGCGATTTCCGTACTTTGATTTTTAGCATGGATCCTACGCATTGTTTTATAAATCAGGCCCCCTGGTCACTACCTTTTTGTAAAGTCCCGACCTCACCTGAGTGCTGTTGGGGCGCGGATAAACTTCCCGAACACAGAAAATAAGAGTATTCGTGGCCTTTATCAGGATCAGTTACAAGTGGACAGATTCCAGGATCAGCAGATGGATTTACTTTTGGTGTAGCTGTTGCTAAAATCACATATCTACGATCCTAAAATTCGGTGGTTGGTTTGTCGTCTTTTACCACTCAAACGAAAAAGGCACCAGAGTCCGTTTGGAAGCACATCAAGAACCACCTTTTCCAGCGGTCTGAGTTTGGTTGTTTGGTCCGCACCAGGGTTCGACTGACAGCTGTCACACCGGCTCAAACGAACCGTACTAACCACGCAAACGCACCTGAGTTTGAAGGCTGTAGGTGAACAGCAGCATCAAGTGATAATCCTTTTGGGTTCTTAATTACAAGCGTTTTTAGTCACGTACAAGTTGTCCTATGATCCCTGTTTATATACAAACACTGATTAATGCTGCTTCAAGTTGTTGAAAGCTGAGGACTGCTTGTTTTGCATTGTAAGAATAAGACCCTGGTTACAGAAGAAAAGAGGTTCCTTTAAATATGTGGAAATATATTTATTTGTATCTGAGTTGTATTCTCTGCCGCTGTCTCTCCACAGATGAGCTTCCTCAGTCAGGAAGAATGTTTTTACAAGGTCTTTCTTCCTTTTCTGTTCTTCATTCAATAAATGGATATTCTTAAAGCAGACATTTCTCTCTGGGTCCATCTGCAGCTCGAATTTATTTCATTTCCCTTCATCCTCTTTTGTAAGACTCTGTTTTCCCTCCTCAGACGCCCAAAAAGTGCATCCTGGCGACTAATTTTCCCCGTGCTTATTTACACCACGCCTTGTTTCCCTGCTCCCTGACAGCAGCTGTTCAGAGTAAACATCGACGTGTCAACCACCCCACTATTTCGCCCTACGTTTCTGCGCCGTAATTATATGTATCGGTTTCTGGGCAGAGAAATAACTGCACAGCACTCCCCGCTTCCTCAGAAAACTGTGACAGAGCTCCCTCCTTCCCGGAGTGGAGAGTCTACTGGAAGTTAACGTACAGTGCCCAGCTGGTTTATGTATGGAGAGGGTATCTGCTGTGTCAGAGATGTGTCAGCAGTGACACGTGGACAGGGGCGAGCTCAGTGTGGGAGGGTGTTTGCGTAATATGTGCACATGACATTGTTTGAATCTATTAGGTGTGTAGCAAAGGTTGGAAAAGAAATTACTCCTCTGAATCCACGGTTGTATTTTTGTGACCTTCACTCGACCTTCACCCCGTCCTCTTCGAGTCCCACTTTTCTTTTAATCTCTCAGATACGTCTCAAAACTCTTTGAAACATCTCGCTGGTGGTTTTGTTACAGCCCACACATCACATGGTGTTTTGATGACGGTCACAATGTCGAACACGTCGCTTTAAAAATGAGTCACAGGTGCTGAATTCGGTCGAGAACTGGTGACTGTGAAGGCCATCTTCATAGAAACTGTTCTCATTTATTCAGGTTTGTCATTTAATTTGTGTATGCATGAGCATTAATCCAATTATTTATTACATACTGCTGCATTCCCCCTCTATGGTCCCTGTCATGTGTATTTAGTTCTTTATTTATGGAGAGTAAATGTTTGTGAGGGCTCAGTGAGGCTGTACTTTTGGGCACAGTGATGCTTAGAGCTAATGTCAGCATGCTAACACCCTCAAAATGACAATGTAAAAAGTAGGTATCACTTGGTGACTGTCTTCCCCCAAAATAACAACCCTATAGGAATGAAAACCCGGAAATGTTCGTTAGCATGTTAGCATTTCTGGTTCCCTTGTCTTGAAGTCAATGGGTTTGTGGGATTTGGATGCCTGGAATAAAGTATATGGTTCACACAAGCTTAAGAGACTTTCATGTTTTGTTCGAGGACATAAAATACTTCAGTAAACACCCTAAACTTGAATTATGGAGCTTTTACACATCTAAAAAAAAGTGGCTAAATGAGACCACAGAACATCATCACACCTAACACGACTTTACAGCCTCGTTGTGGTCAAGACGTTGAGGTCATGCTAAGCCTAAAGTTAGAGTGTTCTCTATGGCAATTGCATTTACACTTCAAAAATCATAGAAGTGGTGTTAATTTGTGAAGATTATCTTCATCCAAAATCCAATAATAAAATAATCCCAAAAGCATTTTGAGGGAACTAGGGCGATGCTAACTTCCAGGTCAGCCAACAGAAAAATATCATCCCTGCAGCACTCTAATGGGACTCATGTTTACATTGAGTGTAGGTGGCAACCTCTGGTGGCCGTTTGAGTTATGATTGGAGAAGGGAAGGAAGTCAGGTTGCGTCGTATTAAGAGTGACAAAGTGGGACAGTCGGATGGATGGACAGGTCAAAAAAACAGGACTTTGATTCAGTAGACTGGTGTTTGTGTCCTGTGTAAAACCAGAAGTTATTTTAACTTGTGGACGTGCTTAATGTCACATTATGTACTTAACGTATGCAACTTAAGTTATGTTGCCAACATAAAATACGTCTTTTATTCATGGATGTATGAGGAGAACTGGATACAGTGTTGGAGGCGGAGCCACATTGCTCTGTGGAACATAAAGCCGAAAGAGTTTGACTTCCGAAGATAAAATTGCCAGATCTTCCACACATG
The DNA here is from genome assembly GCA_029783705.1 of Chaetodon striatus. Lineage (NCBI taxonomy): Eukaryota > Metazoa > Chordata > Actinopteri > Chaetodontiformes > Chaetodontidae > Chaetodon > Chaetodon striatus. The sequence continues at coordinate 14,037,121 of JAPZEB010000016.1, forward strand.
GGGCCCATAGAGCAAACACACTAAAAACTTAAGCTAGCTGCTAAGCTAGCTTCCAGTTTAGCACTCTGCTAACTTAAATGAGGATAAAATTGTTTAATCTTGCGGCTCCTCTAGAGTTTCAAAATGTTATCGGACTGAGTGGATCAGTCGTGCTAAGAAAAATATATCTGCTGATTTACAGAAGTCTTTTTTCCCAATGTTAGACTATGGGGAAAAGTCTTCTGGGCCCATTGGCATCATGTGACGGACCAGGAAGTTCTAATTCCACCGTTTAGGCGCTATGTCAAATGGGCTCCAAAGCTCGTCACTTTTCCTGGGGTCTTGATTTTAACCCAAACCACGATTCTTTTCCCAAACTAAAACTAACCAGTGGAGGCGCTAATTTCGGGAACACCATGTGGGTGGTTTGAGAGGTTAGGTATAGCAACTGGTCACATGGGTTAGAGCAGTGGTTCCCAACTGATGGGTAGCAGGTCCACTCTGATAGGACCACAAGTGACTCTCAAACGTGTCAAGTTAATAAAAACACTTTATTTTTAAGACAGTGAATTTCTAGCACAAAGCTTTTACTTTGAAGTTCCATTTCCTGCTGTAGAGTGAGTGACTGACAGACAGCTACTCGACAGAGACAGCAAACTAGCTCGCAGACATGACCAAACACAAGTATGACCCTCAATATATTAAACTGTGTGGACCTTGAACTAATGACTAAGGAGAAACCTGGACCCTGTGGCTGCACCAGTTGGGAACCAAAAGGTTAGAGGACTCTTTGAATACTTACCAAAGTCACCATCTTACCGTGTTAGCATGCTAATAGTTGCTAATATGCATGAAACACAAAGTACTTCCTGAAGCCGAATGGAATGTCATGAGTATTGCAGGTATTAGATCATAAATGTCGGACATATTAGCATTTTGACTGGATGATGGTGCCAGATTTAAAGTCTAGGGATCAACAAATTATTAGGATACATGATTTGGGAACATCTGTAACACATTTTGTGTTAGCGCGGCTAAAAAGATGGATGTTCTGACTAAGTTCATTGACAGTTTTAATAAAGTTTAGATTAAATATTTCTTTTGTTTCACACTGTGGATGTAGATGATTGAAAGTCGCACCCTTCCTGCTCGTCCCACTCTACATACTGTACATCGTGACAGGAACACTTTTCAGCTTTTCTCTTCACTCAGCGAGCCTAAAATAACATCTGGTCCAATGTGCAGTCTCTGATATGAAAACAATCAATTTGGCCACAATGAAATAAAAATAAAAGGGACGTTTGAACAAAAGCAAATTTGCTGTGATAGATTATCCAGCTCGGGAAATTTAAAAGCTGTGGTAGCAGCAGCATGAAACAGCATCAAGCGGTTTCTTCTGAAGGGAAGAAAACAAGCACTGATTTCTCCAACTATGCTGACTGCATGAAGACAAATTGGAAACCACGACAACTCGCAGAAGCATCAATATTATCCTTGTTATCCTTTAGTGGCATTGCAAGTGATTGACACAGGCAGACAGCAGAGCGACCTTCACTTTGACAGACTGGAATGTGAAACCATTCTAGTTTGTCTCGTGGCGACTCGTACCCTATGCAGCACCACCTGAATATATCACACATTGTCATCACCTTCACCTGCCACTGGCGTGCGTGAAAAAAACACATACGTAGACAGTACATACAGCACACGTGCACACGCACAAGCCGAGCTCATTTCATGGCAGAGCAGAGGCCCATCTGTGTGGCACAGCCGGCTGCTGCTGAGGTGAACGGCAGCAGGATGGATGGCGGTGTGAGGGGCTGTAACGGTCGCATTGTGCTTCATCGAAGGAGGAATTGATTATGTTCACTTGGATGGTTGCATGGCTTCTCGCTGGAGCGGTGGTAGACGTCTGATGGAGCCGGGTGATAGGGATGAGCAGGCACTGAAGAGGTTTGTAAGGGGAGGGTGCAGGGGGTGCTGGAGGGACAGATGGGTGCAGATTGATAGATAGATATGAGAGATGAAGTCTACCTTATGTCTTTCTTATGTCTCTCTGTGTACTTTGGGATTTTTACTCAGTGAAAGTTTTTTTTCTTTTTTTAATTTAACATAGATAAGATTTTAGAATTATTACTGTAATTAAAATCTGGTCCTGCAACTCAGTCAGTAGAGTAAATGTTTGCACTGCACATTTCTTTAAACCACAGATATATAACATTTATATGTTATTATGTAGCAGATATATTAAAACTTTACATTTCATGCTTTGGTTTAGGCACAACGACTACTTAGTTATGGTTAGGAAAAGATCATGTTTTGGTTCACAATCAAGGCCAGAAATGCTGCCCTCAGTTTTGGCAGCACAATCGCCACTGGAAATGCTGCCATGGTCTAACCAAACACTACGTTTGGTGGCACAATTACGGCTTTAAATGCTACCAATGTCTTGCTTAAAAATGCCCAGTTTTGATACTACAATCACTTCACAAAACGCTGCCAGTATCTTGCTATAAAATACCTAGATTTGGGAGCATACTTGGGGCTGGAAATGCTGCCAATGACTCACCAAGTAGCACCCACTTTCGCAGCACAATCACCCCTAGAAATGCTGCCGTTGTCTGGCGAAAAAAACAACCACTTTGGTGGCACAATCACCACTGGAAATGCCGCCAATGCACCACATTTGGTAGCACAATAATTTCTGGAAATGCTGCCAGTGTCTTGCTAGAAAATGCCTGGATTTAATAACACAATTAGAGCTTAAAATGCTGCCAGTTACTCACTAAGTAACACCCACTTTTGGTGGCACAGTCGCCCCTAGAAATGTCTCGCTAAAAAAAACACTTGGTGGCACGATAACAACTGGAAATGTGACGATGTCTCACCAGAAAACAGCTGGTTTTGTTGGAACTATTATGGCTGGAAATGCTGCTGTGTTTTGTCAAAAAATGCCCAGTTACGGTGACACAATTGTGGCTGGAAATGCTGGTTTTGTCTCGTTAAGAAACACCTTGTTTCGGTGGTGCAGTTGCCACTGGAAATGCTGCCAGTGACTCACTAAGAAACTCGTGTCGCCCCTAGAAATACCGCTGCTGTCTCGCTAAAAAAACAACGGCTTTTGGTGGCACAATCACAAATGGAAGTACCACCAGTGTCTCGCTATAAAAAGCCGGTTTTGTTGTTTGTTGGTCTCAAACAGTGGTCTGCAGTGTCACGCCATCCACCATCCCCTCCGCCTCCTAAAGACAGGTCAGTTCACAGACATGTTATCAGATCTACTTCATTTTAGAAACATTCAAATGTATCTGTGGTTTGCAGAAATGTACAATGCAAACATTTACTCCCGGTGACTGGACTGTGTCTCATCGGAATCTAAAACGTTTTGCAACCGTCTGATGTAGGGCAAAGCAGATCTGACATATTCTGGTTTTAGTGTTAAAAGCGGAGTCAATCATTTCCACATACAGTATTCATGAACATATATTTATGAAGGCAGTGTGAATATAATTACTGTTCTGGTACATGTGAGATCACCGCTGAGTCATTTTGTTAACCTCATATTGAGAAACTAACAGTGTGTTTTGTTTCTGCTGAGCTGCTCCAAAAGCATTTTTGAATTTAATGTCATGACCTGTACATTATGTGAATTTTGAAGCAACCCAATATAAAACAGTACTTCTAGAAACTAAATTTCAAGAATGTAAGCTGTACAGAAATCATCATTGTCTTATTCAGAATCGTGTACTTTCCAAAAAACGCACCCACAGTCAGAGCACATCATTTAAATTCAGCTGTCTTACGCCCCAAGTTTCACTCATACATGGCAATCAAACATTTCTTAAGTTGAATGTTCTATTTGTTCGATTATTTTCAATATGCTCCTTTTCTTGTATAATATTCAGTGTGTTCTCCAGTCACTCTGTTTTATCCTTTTGCTAGTGCATCGACCCATTTTCCCGACAGGGATCATTAAAGTTTCATCTAATCTTAATAAATTGTTAGACTCCTAATAGAAAGATGAGGATTATGGATGGAAAAATGGAGCAACTACTCACAAGCCGTCTGCAGAGAATCCTTGAACTGAAGTCAAGCACCTCCCCTGTCTACAGGCTGTGCATAGTGAATGGAGAATGGATTTCCATCTCTGACTTTATCCTTTTTACTGTCTGCTTTTGTGCCGTTTGATTGAAGGTAGCATAGTTTCGGGGGCTGAAAGAAAGAGACAGCTGCCGCTGTGTCACACAGACTTCTCTACTCCCTGTGCGTTCGTAGAGTGAAAGAAGAGTTTTAATAAACATACTGGGAGCAATGAAGACGGTGCAGCTCATTTTTTTTTTTCCCTTTTTCATTAGTGCTTTTATCCATTTCTCAGCAGCTCCTCTAACCTCAGCGTGCACGAGGGCTTCTTCTAAATATGCAGAAAGAAAAAATGACACATGCTATACTATCAAACACTCCAAGCATGTTTCATGACTTCTGTGTGTCTGACAGAAAGAGGGATGAGACAAACATACGGGAGCCTTTCATTGTCCAGAGGAGCCGGGCTGAGTGTGAGGCTTAGGGAGACAAAGAGGGTCAGTGTGCGTGACAAAACGCAATGGAGCAGAGCCTGTCTGCTGACAACGGAGAAGATAGCACGCAGACACCTGTGGGATCATCACCTCTCTTCATGGTATTTGTGCATGTGTGTGTGTGTGTGACTTCAAACATGTCTGATTGCTCGTGCAACGCACAAAAAGCCAGTCAGATCGTTGCAAAGTGCCTGCAGCGTTTTATCATATACCAGCCCCTGTAGAGCTGCAGAAGGCTGTAATTGTTTGGAAAAAGGAAGAAGGATTTGAGAGCCATGTTTTAAAGTGGAAACAGATATGATTTCTTGCTTTAACTTATTTCAAAGTAAATGTTGAGTGCACAATCTAATGGCTGTAGAATAATGACACCGTCTTGTTTTCACTATGCAGTTCTGTCTGCCCCACATCAGGCTGTCCGCACTGCCAAAAGTAATGCACCAAAATGTGTACATATCCAATGTAATCATGAGCCAGGCTGCGATCACGTGATCAATGCGCTGACGGAAGAAGAAGGAAGCAGTCCACAGCAGTCCAGTTAGGAGACATGTCATGGTGGTAGATTGGTCACAAAACGCAGGACTTTCCCCCCCAGGAGACTTGTGTTCCGAACCCTGTGAACTTGGTGTCATGTTAAGGTACGTCCTCATCATGTCTCACCACAGTAACTTTCAGTAATTGCATTTAGGCTGTAATATTATTCGTGGAATTTTGTAGCACGGTCACGGTTTGAATTGCCACTGTTGTAGCACTAAGAAATGCCAGTTTTTGTGGCACAATTACGGCTGGAAATGCGGCCAATGTCTTTATAAGAAACACCCACTTTTGGAAGCACAGTCGCCCCTAGAAATGCTGCCATTGTTTCACTAAAAAACACCCTGTTTTGGTGGCACAGTCATGGCTGGAAATGCTGTTGTTTTCTTGTTAAAAACATCACTGGAAATATCACCAATGTCTCACTAGAAAACACTCAACCTTTGAAGCACAGTCACGGCTTGAAATGCAGCCATTGTCTTGCTAAAAACAACCACCTTTTATGGCACAACTATGGCTGGAAATGTCACTGATGTCTTGCCAGAAAACAGCCAGTTTGTTTGAACCAGTATGGCTGGAAATGCTGCCAATGTCTCGTTAAGAAACACCCACTTTTGGCGGCACAGTCGCCCCTAGAAATGCTGCCAGTGTCTCAGCATAAAACACCCAGATTTGGTGGTAAAACTATGGCTGGAAATGGTGCCGACGACTCGCGAGAAAACAACCGGTTTTGCTGTTCCTTGGTCTCAAACAGCGATGCAATCTAATGGCTGTAGAATAATGACACCATTTCACTTTCACTATGCAGTTCTGGCGCAAAACTTTTACTGAACAAGCATTGCAGCTTTCTCATATTTGAATTGCTGACAGGATGAATCGTTCATTCAGGACCACTTTAGTCAAAGAAAACTTTATTTCCATTTGCAGTATAATATTTGGCTCTGTCCTGGGGCCTCTTTGCCTGTCCTTGGGCCTACGCAGAAAGCCTCTTCTACAGGCCTATGTGGAAAGCCTAAGGCAGAGAGAGCAAACCTCCCTGCCCTTCCATGCACTACATGAAAAGCCTAAGGCAGGGAGAGCAGCAGCAAAGACCCCCAGGAACAGAACTGGGCAAGTACAAACAGAAACAACATTGATAAGTCAGGCACAGCGTGAAAAGGAGGAGCTGGGGTGGAGGCAGGTTGCAAAGCGGCTTGCAGAGGAAGCAGCAACAGTAGGCAGGTCAGAGCAGTTTAAATAGGGCGCCCTAAACGAGATTCACTGCTCCATCAGTTTGAAATCGGCTGATGTAGCTAGGATATGAGCCTAGCTTGACATCTTGTGAACTAACACTATGCTCCATTATTGGCCCAGAATTGGTGAACCCCCAAAAATTGAATATTAAAACCTACAAAGACTGGACAGTCAACAAAAAGCAACTGTTTCCAAAAACATACATTATTTTGGTCCTGGCAGTGAAAAAGGAGCACATAATAAACATCTGAGTAAACACAGGGAACAGAAGGAACTTTGTAGTAATGAAGACAAACTTTGGAAGAAATTACTTTAACTAAAACTGCTGAAGCCTCATTTTAGCTTCAGATAAACTTTGGAATACAACTCCACACAGAAGGTCTGTAGATTTGGTTCCCCATAAATAGCAAGCACAGACTGTTTCACTGCTAATACAGGAACAAACAAACGATGAGAATCCTTCAACACCGCACATACTGTGATTTCACTTCTCAACTGTCAATACTGACTGAACCAGACTCAGAAAGACCCTTCTTAACTGTTGCCGGAAAGTTTGAAGTACACTATTGCCTAAAATATTACATACTGTACCATTAAGATGTGCCTCAACTGTCCACACTCACAAAACCAGCTCCGAAACCAAAAGCACAATAAAGTTCGTGTACAGGGCAGTTTCTCTGAATCTTAGTGTGTTCCTTTAATCTCAGTGTGACTTCTCAGTTCACAGCAGACGTCGCTGCTGCTTCTCTGTGGCCTGAATTTAGTCCAGAAAGGTGTCAGAACCACAGCAGGTCAGTTCTGCGTTAACAGAGTGTGAGTGCTGCGTCACAGTTTGATGAGGAAAAAATACCTTTAAGTCTCTCACTTCTCCATTTCTGGTCTTATACTTCCTGTCTCTTTTCCTTTTCTTCCTCTCTGTCCCTCTTCCCTCCATCAAAGTGTTCTTCTGCCCATCTCTCCATCTTCTGTTTTCATCATTTTCTCTCTCTGCGGCCCTTTTATCTCTCATGCTGTCTCTTCGACTTTCTCTCCCCCTCTGTTTCTATCTTTATCCACCCGTCTCCTTCCATCCATCTCCGTCGCTCGCTACCATCTCTCTCTCCATCACATTTTCTCTCCTCGTCATCTGTCACTTTCTGTATCCCACTCAGTCCCTTTTGCTCGGCACATTTCTGCCTTTCTGCCTGCCCCCTTTACATCTCTTTCCATTCATTTCTTGCTTAATCGTTCCCTCTCCACCTCTCTCCATCTCTTGTTCTCAGCATCGTCTCCCTCCCTCTTTCTTCCTCTCGGTTGCTACTTCATATTTTAATCACTCTGCACGTGGCCCATGAAATTTTCAGAGCGACGATCCTCCAGAGGGAAGTCGATGTGTAAGTAATGCACAACTTCAGACACTGAACTGCGGTTCCCTCTCTGTCCTTCGGTCTGTCTCTGGGAAAAAAGGCAGTTTGGCTCTACAGGCGCTTTAATTATTCAAGAGAGCCTTAAACAGAGAAAATATGCTTTGTTAACTTATTGACTGAAAAAGAAAAATGGAAAAAGGATGATGGCAGAAAGGAGGAAAAGAAAAATGTAATGCATACACACCCTGATATCCACTCTGCTCATTGATTCTACAAATACCATTCTTGTCATTGTATTTCAGTAAGACAAGAAAGTGGAATATATGTTCAAAAAAATCTTTATTTCTGCTTATTTAATCCTCATCAGTAGAACATTAATTTTGCAGGTGAATGTGGGTGATGAAATGAAGTATCTGTGCTATTCCTTGTTCACCAAATTTATCCAGGACATTTTTTTTTTTTTTTTTAAAAAGCCAAATTAAAATCACATGATCAAATGCTTTGGGGGACACGTTAGGTACAGAATGTGTAGAGGATGCAGGGGAGGTATCCCCTTATTTTAAATCTCTGTATATCAGGGTTGGAGATTAGCATCAGCCACCATCCAAATGCTGGTAAAATATGCAAATGGTTGCTAGATTTGCTTCACTTACCAGCATAACACAATGACTGGTAGATTTTAGAATCCTCCAGCCACAGCGGCAGGTGGACAAAAAGTTATTTTCCAACCCTTCTGTATACTTGAACTCAGACTATCTACCAGCACTGACCACCAATCACATACCAGTATTTCCCCTAAATGTAAGATCTGGTCACCTCACTTATGTGAAGTAACATGCAGCCAGAGATCACTGTGGCACCAACAACTGAGTCAGTAACCTGCTGAGACTGATGGTGAAAACAAATATTTCTATGATGACACTGACAAATCAAATGTATGTGATGTGAATCATCACATCGAGGCTGATGCTTAGTTCACTTAATCAGGTCACTACCCCAGTGCTGATCCGACGTATCAGCTCAGTGCACTAAGAAATTAATCCTGTGTAGAATTCGGGTTTATCTTTTCAAATGGCCTCAAAGTAAAATGTTGATGATTCAACATTTGATATGCTTTAACATGAAAATTGTTCATCTTCTAAAGCCAGGAAGTTTATGTATTACATTTCATTATGAAGTTAACTTAAAATGCTTCATATTAAAATGCATACAGCAACAAGTAACAAATAGGGATGAGCAATATGGCCAAACAGCCAAAGCCAGTCTCATGCCGCAGGCTTAAAAATATGATGTGACAGTTTACTCGATGTTTGCAGTGATACAGTCATTTTATACATCCCACCTGGAACAAGTCATGATACATCTAGCATAATCAATACATTGTGCACTCAAGCATGTAAGAAGAATACAATAGCTTTACAGCTATAAATATAGAGTATAAATTATCTGTGCCTTCATAATGGCCTTCAGAGCCTTTTTATCAGTCGAAGCACAGAGGACAGAAGAAGACAAAGGAAGAGAGATGGGAGGACAGACAGAAAGGACAGTCAAAAGGGTCGTCATCAGTCAGAGCTGTCATTCTGGGGAAAATGGGCCTTAAGATCATGAAAGATTTTCCATTGACCTTCACATCATCCCAATGATAGCAGACATGCTCAGACTTCAGTGTGAGTAAATGAAACGCAGTCCCATGGACACGTTTCTCCTTCATCCATCCAGGGAGGAAACCGTCTTTATGTTCAAGATGAGCATCAGGATCAAGACAGACATCCATTTGTCCAGAGTCCAAAGATTCAGACAAATCCTAAAATCTGTTTGTCTATCACAATCAACACAAGAGAAGGAGGACGGTCTGGAGGAGATGCTATCTGTGCTCAAAGTGACCTGATTCAGCCAATTTTTAAGAAATCTGATTATTTTTATCTCAGCTTCTTGAACAAGTCTGGCAATTAATTTCCTCCAAAGATGCAGCACGATCTGGGACAATAACGTCTATTACAGACGGTGGTTGAAGGCCACGAGAGCGCCGCAAACATGCCGTCCTTTCTGTCTCAGCATGCCCCACTAAACCCAGCCTTCAGCAAACCCACATTCGATGTCGCTGTTTATTCCAGGAGAGAGGTGAACGAACCGCGGCTGGCCTAGATATGTGGGAGAGCTTCAGGGTTGAACGAACCGCTCATGACTTCAACAGCAGGGAGGCAGCCTCAGCCTCTGATGTCCGCTTCACGCTCTTTAATAGGGAAATTAACCCAGATACTTCCAGGCTCAGAAGTAGGACTGCTGAGTTAAAGGAAAAGTTACAGCAAGGACTCAGTTTCTGTTCAGGTTCAGTCGCCTGGTGCTGCTGTGTGCTAAAACTCTGAATATTTTAATGGTGACAAAGAAAACTTTTTAACACCAGAAACTACAGTTTACATTTGCAGCCCTTACACAGGGACTGATGGTGAATGTAACCAATCAAAGAGAGAGGAGAGAGACTTTGAATCTGAATGTGTGTGAACAGACGCTGAGGGCAGAGTTATGCTAGAGCACAACTAATATAGTTCATACACAAAGTTGTCTGATGACATCAGAAGGCCAAAGTGGAGGGTGGGATAAAAAGCCAGTGGTCACATCACAAACCAAAACACAATAATCGTAAAAAACACTGAGGATAAATGCACACACCTTCAGAGGGTCTATCCTGGAACACAGTCACAGTGTTGCTCTCGTTTGCTGTGACAGAGATTTTTGTGACAAGAATAGAAAAAAACACAAAGAAATAAAGCATTTCACACCTCCACACAGCCAGTCATGGCATGAAGCTGGTGTGAATGTCAGATTGCCTGTTTTTGAAGTGGAAACCCTGAGGATGGGCTGAGGACATGGTCATGTAGTCTCACTCAGTTACTGTGGCTGTAAACCTGCCCTCGGGCCGCTGATTTTGGCTCTGCATGTTACAGTCTTCCAAATTCCCTTTGCTACTGGAAACAACAACAACAACAACAACAACAACCTTCAAGCTAACAACTTGCACACAGCAGGTTTTGACAAAGATTTGGATCATGCAATTAGACATGCTGCTTTGTTGTTTCGGTGCATTGTGACAGATTTACAGCAAATAAACACACTTGTGAAAGCACTTCAAAAAAGCCCAGACGCAGCTTCACAGGACTCTTAAAATCGATGCTGATCCCTTTTTAATGACTCAGCTAGTCGGAGTTGATTTGTGACATCTTTAAACTCTGAAAGCTGCCTGCGCCAGTGACTGCAAATTTACAAATGAAATGACCCCTTCTCACTTCACACAAGCTTCTGTGATATCATCATAATACTGCTCATACAGCCAGTAAATCGTCTGTGGTTTTAACGGGTCCACTGAGTTCCTCCAGAGCTGAAGGAGAGTCAGGCTTCACCACCAGGGCTCCAACTATCAATAATGCTTATCTTTTTTATCTCTAAAAGTTGGATCACACAGTGACTTACTTCTGTGCCAGTTTAATGCACAGGTGCAAACCCATCAGAGGTGAAAAAAGGTGACAAATGCATTGTCTGTTTTCAAAATACGTTTCCATTTTCACAGAAAATGTACAGTTTGCATTTAGTCTCCTTCAAAACAAATGCACAGCGTTGGTACAACACAGCAAATGGACAGCACACGCACACGGTTGGGTTTAGGAAATCCTACAGGAAGCAAACACGGGCCTCCAGAGTGAAAGTTGGTTGTTGGACCCATCCACCACGCCGACCGCCTGCCCTAGTCAGACCCCCCTGACACCACGGGGCATGTATCATGCCAACATGAAAGAAAGCTTTTTACGTTGGTGTGTGACGCTGAAAGTAGCTGACCAAGCACCAGTTTCTGGCGACTGAGTGAGACCAGGTTGACAGAAAAGGTATTTTCTTTTCCAGAATGTGCATATTAAATGTGGCACACTTTAAAAACACTTAAGTACTACATACAGTGCAAGTATCAAAATACATAAAGTATATAAATAAAATCAATAAAGAAAGAAGGGATAAAATGCCTTATAAAACCTCACAAGCGAGAGATGTGAAAATACTCAACACATAAAACACCACCATAAAACTGAAGTTACAGAAGCTTTTTTCATGTGAAATCTTCAGGCTACCTGGTGGATAGAAGCTTGAGTCTGCACCGTAACATCTGTGTGTTCAGACCTCAAAGGAACTTTAAAATCTCTCGAACACATAAATGTCAATGTAAACTTTCAAACAAAACCAAGAAAATAAAAGTTGTATGTTCTTTGTCTTTGTACACGTACACACATCATGACACACACCCTTAAATCCCTGTATTGGGTCAGAGTCGAAAGTACAAAAGGAAACTCGCCACCAACCACAAAACACTGTCAGAGCTGCTGCAATGATGTTTCTGCTAGATCTATTACACAACAACTGACAAGCTGGTGGCATCACAACACACACACACACACACACACACACCCAGGTGGTCAAAGCCAAACCACATGGCTTTGACCTTGCAGCAGTTTCCTCTGCCTCTCTCTCCCCTAAACCTCCAAATCCCTCCATCTTTCACTCCATCCATCAGCAGCAGCGTTCCCTGTAGCTAATGTCTGATGTGACGTGCACTGCCTGCCAAAAACGTCTCACTGCAGGGGGGGGAGGGAGGGGGATAAACAGAGAGAGAGAGAGACAGAAAATAGCTCGAGAGGGAGAAGAAATGACTAAGAGGAGACATGATGAGAAGGTAAAGAGGACTGAAAGTGAGAAGAACCCTTAACAGGCTGAGTGTTATGTGAGGATGCCATGGTGATGTTTTGTTCAACACATTCATATTACACTGTAAAGTAACTCAAATCACTTCTTCCTCAGATCAGCCTGTATAAATCTTTATCGCAGGACAAGCTATGCCTACACTGATTTCCTTTTTGATTCTAAAGAATTAAAGCAGGTTTTATTCTACAATTTTCCAGTGCAGTGTGAAATGAGGGCAGGTTCATGCCAAGTTAAAATGCTCCAGTGTTGTTAAACTATCATGCTAACAAAGATGGAGTTATGTTTTTAAAAGTATTGTTATTTTAATACTGAGCAGGATAATCAAAAATGTTCTTGCTCAACACAGATGTGACAATTTTAAAATTGGTTTTAAAATTAATCTGCACTGATAGGACTTGGTTATTATGCTGTGGTTATTGACGGAACAGGGCCAATGGCTGTAACCTCCCCTGGTCACGTGGGTACTGCCATAAGTGTTTTGCACACACATGCACACACATAATCTGAATGATTTAAATTAAAGTTAACTAATGTCGGGCAGCTTAATTTCTTTATGAGGGGCATTATAAGGTTGCTGGTTACAGAATAGCATTAATAATACATTGATTAGACTGAGGGTAGCTGCTGTATGGCCGACAACGTGCTTTCTCTGTTTTGCAAGCAAGCATGGTTGTTATAATTTCGGTAGAATTAAGTAGCAAGATCGCACTAGCAATGTGCAGACTGCAACCAGCTTTATCTTCTGGTTGGAATTCCTTCAGTGTTCATTGTTCAGGAGGTTTTCAGCTGAATCATCCACAGAGGTCTCTTCCTCTCCAAAATAAACAGAGCGCATGATTAAAACCAGTAAAATCACTAAATAAAGCAGTTTTACATTTCAAATCAGTGGTTTTACAAAAGATGCTCATTGCAGTTGGGCTTCGAATGGACATGAATGTTCCTCTCTAGAGTCAGTGTTTGGTTTGTCCGTTCTGAGCTACTGTAGAAACATGGTGGTGCAAGATGGTGATCTCCATAGATGAGGACCTGCTCCCTATGTACATATATATACATCCCATTCTGAGGTAACAAGAAACACAACAGTTCTTATTTCCAGCTGACTGTACACCAAAGAAAACATGCGTATTACATTTTATATATAATTTCTGCCGATATATCCCCCTAAATCCTACACACTGGAATTGTAAAGAAAGGTGATTTAGTAATAGTTTAAAAATTGATAAAATTGTAAAATATGATGACAAACGTTCAACCTCCATAACAGCTTGAAATGTATAAAATATTATATTTAGGACAGCCATAATCATCACACGCTGCAACAACGTTGATTTTTTGGCCCCGCCCTCCACAGTACCACACCTAAACCCCACCCATCTCCTTATCAGCTCAGCACCCTGCCCCCAAACCTCACCCCTCCACTGACCCACAGCCCCATCTGTCTAACGTGAGAGGATGGACAAGACATAGGGGTTGGTGTTCACGACTGACACAGAGCCAAAACAATCACATCCATTAAGTGAAGCATGTCTTTGTTGCTCCCCCAATCTCTTTATCTCTTTCTTCTCCTCCTCTCCCTGCTCAAAGCTTTCTGTTCCAGCTGCATCAAATCTCCCTCTCCAAATCTAGCGTGTCATCGTCTGAACAGCCTGGATTTGCTCCTCATTCCCCCACGTCTCTCCCCTCTTGTCCTGAGTAATCCCCCGACATCTGTTCAAACTCGAGCCACTGTCACGGTCACTGAGGACGTCCTCACATCTGACTTATCATCTAACATCTGAGGATGAGGAGCAGGAGGTGGTCGAGTTTAATGTCAATCTAAAAGAGCACACGTTGTTCACAATGATACAAGCCCAGGGTTTAAAAAAAATCATATTAATATGCTTTGGAAGGTGTTTTCAACCAGTCGTGCACAGCAACACAGCGAGTGCAGCTGATGTCAACTCTCCTCCACGCCGCTGAGCTCCCACGTGTGTAAAAGAGCAGGCTGAGCCCCGCCCACAGCAAAACACCACACACCAATTCCATAGACTTGTTTATGTTAATTACCACATGTATGAGCACTCGCTGTCATCTGAGGGGCAAGGCGTTTCATGGCTGCAACAGACAGCAGTGCAGAGCTGACAACAACCACACCCGCCACACAACGCAACAAAAGCCCTGCAAGCAAATGGCCACATTAAGAGACTTGGATCGGAGGAGGAAAAAAAACTTGAAAGGGACATCCCTACAGTTGTCTACATTTTGACCTGATAAATGACGTTACATAGCACGTAAACAGAAATATTAGCAGCTAATTGGTTTTTTTTCCCAAGAATAAGAGCAAAAAAACGGAATATTTTGTGCGTGTAAACGCAGTCGATGTTTACTGGGTCTGACACAAAGACAAGCTGCTGGATTTGCTTGCATTTTTCCTCTGCCTCTGGGAAGCAGACTTGTCTTGCATCTCTACATCAGCCTTATCACAGAAATTCTCCCATCTGCAGATTTCCTCCACGCTCCCTTCATCCTCCATCCAAATCATGCACATTCTTATCGTGAACTCAATCTGCCTAACTGTCGTTCAGACTCAAACTTCTCTCTCCTCACAGTGCGCTGCTGCCGGCTGACTGGGCTGCTGGTTTCAATCAGCTTCTGCAGGCGCCGCATTGATGTGGAGGGGCTGAGTCATCCACTTTCACTTTAATGCTCTATTATCATACAAAACCAGAGGTATTCAGAGTTCTCACTGCGGCTCTGCTCAATCGCCTGACCCACATACTAACAATCAGCAAGGACGAGTGATTCAGCTCCAAAATATAAAAACACAAGCAATTTAAGAGAAGGGACAAACAGCATAACACCACTTTCACCGCCTGGGCCCAAGAAAAGTCTTCAAATGTGTGTGGCTCTTTAAACCTGCAACAAAATGCTGAATAAAAATACAGAAGGCTTTCATCTCCTCACATACTGTTTTCGCAGTGAGATGTAAACACTCACATATCCCAACTGCCTTATTTCCATCTCCAGCCTTGAGTATTGGGGGGTGAGGTGGAATGAAGAGTGAGCCTGATGCATATTTCATGACGTTAAAAAAACAATTCTGCTGAAGGTTTAACTTCGGCTATGGCAGCCACGCTCCGTCCCACCGGAGTCAGCACTTAAAGACGTGCTTCTTTCAAACGATGTGCACTCAAGCGATCGCTCCACAAACTTTTCAGCCTCGTCACCCCGACCCACTTCTTCCACTCATGTCCAGGTCATCAGTATGTGCATCTCTTCTTTTTTTTATATTTGGACCACCTGACAAACCTTCAGCAGGGAGATCAAAGGGGAAAGAGGAGCTTAGAGCTATTTTATTTTACTGGTCGGAGACACTCACTGCTTTACAGTTAACTTTAAAAAAAATTCCAGATTTTGTTTTCACATTTATAGAACTGTCAATGGTTATTTAAGGCTCTGAGGGAACTCAGAGGGGAACCCCTTATTGTCCTCCTGCATAATGACTCACCCATGGACCATTAGCTGCCAGTAAGATGCCCGATATGCAAATGTAGATTATCGCACGCTCTGAGAGTTATAGGTCTGTATTTTATCTTCTAACTGGAGTCAAGGTCAAACCGAGTCTCCGCCCGCCGCTGTCACCGCTCCCTGGGCGCTGCCTGCTGCTTATCTGCAACCGCAAATAATGTGTTTCTTATCAAAGTGAGTGGGAGAGCGATGGAGGGAGCGCACAGGGAGAGAGGAGGACCGGGCAAACAGAACAGTGAGTCAGGATAAATATTGTGTGCATACTGTGATGATGGAGAAAGGAGAACAACACTGAACGGAGATCGAGAAATGTAGAAGTGGAGGAAAACAAGCAAAACCAGAGGAGTGGGAGAAGGAACCAAGGAAACAACATATTTTACAGAATATAAAAGATAAAGGCAGGAAGGAGATGTTTCAAGAGAGCGAGGAAATGAACCAAGGGAAAGGCTGGAGAAACAAATAAAAGGACAGAGAAAGGAGGAACTAAGCGAGAGAGAATAAGACAAAAACAAAGACAGAGTTGCCAGATTTCCTTCCCTCCCTCCTGAGCAGATTTAAAAGTCAATAACAAAGTCAAGTTTAAACACCACTTACATAATCAAACCTCTGCTAAAGTTAATCTTGGACTCTGCAGTGTTGTGAACTTGGTGCAACACAGCACAAAGAAATAGACAAAGAGCCTCAGTGCATCTTTAATTTGAGATATTTTTAGCTGGTAAATAATTAAAGTCAAAGACATGAAGGCAATTTGTGTGAGTTCTGCCTGACGGTGTCGGGGGCCATTTACAAGATTCTCCCGAGCTGATAACAGCTTTAGTACAAACATTAAACACCCACAGCCTCCAACAAGCAACTGTTTTCACTTCAGCTCTTCTTCCAACAGTCTTTTTCACCATCTGTTGAGAAATCTGAATCTGAATCATTGAAGTATTCTTATAAATCTCCACAGTGCTGTGGGGAGTTATAGGACTGCAGAGTCTTGTTAAAGATCTGAAAGCCCTGGAAGGGCAGCAGCTCATTTAAAGATAGATAAGATATAAACGACAAAGGGGACCCAAACGAGATGGACAGATAGTGAATCCTTACAAGGAGTTTGGGGCTAATTTGTCCAAGCTGAGCAAGAGCTCACTTTCCATCTGCTACAAAAGATCCTGCTTTGTCTTCTGAATCTGATCTGAAACCTGCAGAAAATTAGCAACAACCCTTATGGCAGCATGAAGAGACTTCACACAAATACAGGGTTATCTGTCTGACGTAGGTGATTATTAGTGTTGGGAAAAACCTGGTGGAAAACCTGCTCAAAATAGGCCCTAAGGCTAAAACACTGGCGGTGAACACTGCAAGTCAAAAAATATACCCCTATTAATTTCAATGTACAATCCCACACTGGTTGCAGCTAGACTCGCATCAGCGCTCCTGGACACGCTGCCCTACGGCACTTCATACCATTGTCTTATTTCCAGCCTCGCCACCACCTGAATTAAATGCATTTTCCCCCATTCGCTCTCTGCTTGTATATACCAATCAGAAGCCAGTATGCCTCCTCCTCTGTGGATCATGAATGTCTGAATCAATGAATGGCGTTGCACTACATAGTTGGTAACATATTTCAACTTGGACCAAAGTGACACTGGCGTCTCTCCTAACACCCTAAAAATCCAAATGCCTGAGCTCAGGTTATACAGCTTTTTAAACATTTATTACATCTTGCTCAGCACACTTGTTTTGTTTCACTGTTACCCTCATAATGAGATGCTAAACTTCATCAATCCCTGCTGTAAAATTTTATTTTCACTGTCCCTTTTCCAGAGCAAGACAAAAGTGCACTATCAGCTTTAAATCGCCATCTTTACAGTTTACTCGAGGACGTGACAACACAGTGACTGCAAAAAAACAGTAAGATGGTTCCTGTCTCTAAAACTACAAACCTGCTCGCTCCCCTTTCACAACTGGATTATGATGCCAGAAATATTTCCAGGTTCTTGCATTTTAATGAGAGCTCAGTATCTATTATTAGTCAGTGGTTTATTAAGCAATCATGTTAAATAAATGTTTGGTTCTGAAAAGTGAATATTTTCTGTTTTATGTCACTGTCTACAATAAAAGACATTTGAAGACCTCTCACTATTTTCCAACATGATACAGAATAAATGATCAATCCAAAAAATAACCATGAGATTAATTAATTGATAAACAAAAGCCCTTATAGGGAAGCAAAACAATCTCATCCAGAATGTTCCTCCTCAGAGTTATTGTTAGCAAAAGCTTGGCTCTGAATACGTGTGCGGTGCTGGAATAGTGCAGTGAATTACTGCAGAGATCTGATAAGAACTCACTGCAGTCTGAAGCCATCAGAGAGAGGCAAAGACAAAGACAGTGAGTACGGGGGACGGACAGAGAGGGACGGGTGATAAAAAGATTTGAGAGCAGAACAAGGCCGGCTTACCAAATCTGACGTTTATCCCTCTCTGTTGATACGAAGCGTAACAAAGGCTGAATTTGCCCCAAGGGGCATTTTGTAAAGCAAGCACAGATAAATACACCAGATGGAAAATATTTATATAAGCCAGTGGATTCAGTTATGGTGAGGATAGGGAAGCTGGCTGAGATTTCAAAGTCACTGGTTTCAAACGTCAGACCTGCAGAGACAAACTGGATGTGGGAGATAAAAGAGCAAAGTGTTCCTGAACTAAAAATACATGTTCAGGTAGAAACATTAGCAGACTGTATAATGGTACATTATTACTGCTGTAGTTATCCATACACAGTATCTGATTATTTCTTTGCCAAGTTCATTTTAATGAATTATTAAGTAAGCCAGCAGTCTTCAGACTGAGAACAGATAATGACTCTGCTTAATAGAGTCTTCAATTGTGGCCGGCAGAAAACGGCACAGAGAAAACAGTCAGGTGCACACAGCACGGCAGTGATGTGAGGTGAGATGAGATGAGTTCTGAGTTTCTATTTTCAAGCAGAGACACAATGAAGCCAGCCTTCATCTGGCTGTTCAGGACGTTACATGGCAACACGGCAACAGCAGCCCAGTTTACACCCCAAACGTTGCAGCGTTAGGACACAACAACACAATGGGACTGCGTTGGTGAGCTGTCGTTTGGCAGTTATCATCTTTTGTTTTTGTCATGACAATCGCAAAGTAAACAGTAGAATTCAAGTTACAAAACTCTACTAGAATTATGTCTCAGGGGATGCCATCACACTGCACTGTTTCAACAGCTGAGCCAGATTTAAAAACACTTTTGTAGACCTAATGTACCCCGTGGTAAACACTGTGACAGAGACTGTATATGCTCCATACACTCACCTCCAAACCCCATTCGGGCGGGAGACTGCACAGTCCAGAAGGACAATGGAGAGAAACCATATCCTAACCTGCTCTATCTATCCTGATGGTGTGCTCACACCAAAAAGTAAGCAAGTGTTTGGTGCAGCACAATCACATATAAAATCATTGGGTGACATGAATGGTACTAAAAATGCAAATGACACCTTTTTCAAGGTTAAAATTTTAAAGATGATTTTTCATTTCATCTGCTTACCCAGAGTTGGGTCACAGGGGCAACAGGTTGAACAAAGTACTTTAGACATCCTTTTTCCTAGCAACACTCTCCAGCTCCTCCAGGGGATCCCGAGGTGTTCCCGGGCTAGATGAGATATGTAATTCCTCCAGTGTGTTCTGGGTCTGCCCCGGGGCCTCCTACCAGTGGGACATGCCCAGACAACCTCTAACAAGAGGCCCCCAGGAGGATCCTGATCAGATGTTGAACCACAGCAAAGGAGCAGCGGCTCTACTCCGAGGTCCCTCTGGATGTCTGAGCTCCTCACCCTATCTCCAAGACTGAGCAGAGCCATCCTACGGAGGCGACTTATTTTGGCTGCTTTTATCTGTGATCTCATTCTTTCAGTCATTACCCAGAGCTCATGACCATAGATGTGGGTTGGGACGTAATCAAAAGCTTTGCCTGTCAGCTCAGCCCTCTCTTCGACACGACAGTCCAGTGCAGTGCCCACATCACTGCAGACACTGCACCAAACCACCTGTCTATCTCATGCTCCTTTTTACCCTCATTTTGAACAAGACCCTGAGATACCTGAACTCCTTTACTTGGGGCAGCAACTCTCTCCCAACCAAGAGAGGGCAGTGAACCATGGCCTCAGACTTGGAGGTGCTGACTCTCATCCCGACCGCTTTACAATCAGCTGCAAAATATCCTAGTACATGCTGGAGGTCACAGTGTGATGAAGCCAACAGCACCTCATCATCTGCAAAGAGTAGACGTGCAATTCTGAGAACTACAAAACTGATTCTGTCTTCCCCCTGACTGCATTTTGAGATCGCTTTGACAGCAGCTGGGGCACAGGCACATATGATTATCAATACAATCAAGTCAAATATTCAACTCATAGAGACTAAATGCAGACAGGGCAGGGTCTAAACTCAGAAAACAAAGCACCCTCACAAACGGCCCACAATTAATAAAACCCACAGATATGTTCTGTTCTCAGGGTTGTTCCATACCGTGGGCGTTCCTCTCATTGTGAGGACAATGACAAAAAGGGAAAGTAGGATTGGACCCCGCCTGGAACAGGTCGAGTCAGACACCACATGGTTTTGGGCTGTAAATAGAAAGCTATCGTCAGACTGAAGGTTAACCGCTAAATTACAGAGGACAAGAGAATGCTTCACAACACAAGGGCTACTTTCCTTCTGTTGTTTCTTCAAGTTACAGGAAAGTCTCTCCAACTTAGCAAAGAGAGCAAAAGTGGGTCATCTGCAGGAGGAGACGAGCCCAAAATCTTCCTCTGAACTCTGATTATTTTTGTCAGACTGTTGTTGAGCTAAATTAGTCTGTCTGGTCATGCAGAAGAGGATGGTGCAGTATAACTGACAGCAAAGTCCAAACTGTGTTCATGAAGAACTTGGTCTCCCTAACAGAGCAGAGGAGTGTGAAAGGGATGAAAATGATGGTGAATTTAAAATGTTTTGCCTCTCTGGAGGAAACCCTGCCTCAACCTTGATCTTCTGCATTTCAAATTCTCCTCTGTCACATGCCTGTCTTCTTATTATGGCACAATTACAGTTTGTTATCATTTTTTCTGTTTTTTATTTTTGGCTTCAGCACCTTAAAGTACTTCTTCAATTCTCCACGAAACATGAGCTTTTTAAGGACACAGGAAAATGGTCAGAATACTTCTGCTGTCTGAGGCCTGCAACCAACTCCTCACCAAATTTCAATCTAGGTCTCGCAGCATATTTTACAGTTCAAGTTTAGCTGTTCCAGATACATGCTTAACAAGCGTCAGTAAATGTAGAGAGGTGACAGAAATAAACCCGGCCAGCAGGTGAGCCGACAGGTAGGAGGAACTACAGCGATCACATGCTGTGCATCCTCATCTCAGTTCCCCTGAGGACAGCCACTCAGTACACCATAACCACAGGGGACAATTCTGTCTTATTATACTTTCACAAACACGCACTGAAGTTATTGCTTCTCTCATTAATTAGCAGATGATTTGTAGATTTGTCTTAATTGTAAAGCAGCACTCTTTGCATGAACATGTACTACATCAAAACATGTTTCATGAGGTCAAAGTTACCTTCACCTTTAACCAAAGTCTAATCAGATCATTCTTGAGTTCAAGCAGACGTTTGTGTCAAATTTGAGGAAATTCCCTCAAGGCCTTCTGGCGATATCACGTTCACAAAAGAGACACAAGGTAACAGTGACCTTTGACGACCAAAGTCTAATCAGTTTATCCTTGAGTCCAAGAAAATGTTTGTGCCAAATCATCCTTGACTCAAAGTGTATGTCCGTGCTAAATAAAAAAAAAAAAAAGTCTCAGAGTGTTCTAGAGATATCACATTAACAAGAATGAGATGGATGCAATGTTAGAGTGACCTTGACTTTTGACCACCAAAATCTAATTCTTTGTCCAAGGAAATGTCAATGCCAATGCCAATTTGAAACATTTTCCTCAAGGCATTGTTGAGACATCACGTTCACGAGAATGGGACAATATGAGTCAAACAACCTTGACTTTCAACTTGTTACCCCTCGGGAACGTTTGCACCTATTTGAAAAAGTTCCCTCCAGGTGTTCTTGAGATATCACGTCCATTAGAAAGAGGCAGATGAGGTCACAACAACCTTGATCTTCGACCTATTACTCCCAAAATCTTATCAGTTCATCCAGAGTCAAAGTGAGGTTTGTGCCAAATTTGGAGACATTCTCTCAAGGAATTCTTGCGCTATTGCGTTCACAAGAACAGGACGTACAGATGTTGGCACGGACAACCTGAATACATAATGCCGTGGGTTGCGGCTATCGCCAGTTTGGAGGCATAACAAGGTTGGTGGTTCAAATCCTCATGAGGATCCCAGATACTTATGACAAAACTACAAATGTTTCTGGATAAAATAGTCAACTAAACTCAAAGGTATTGCGCAAAACCACAGTATGACTTCTATAAATCTCCACAATCCCATATTTCGATGTGATTCTTACAGTGTAATAATAGCAGCACTGGCATCAGAGAACTTAGTTTAAATGGGTTAAAAAAGGACACAAAGCTGAAAAAGGGGAAGACCAACTGCAGTGTCACTTCACAGGAACTCTTTCACCATTACCATCATTTCTGCACACTGTGGAAAATAACCCCTCCACACCACCGGGAACTGTTTGATATGAGCCACATCAGAAGGTGGGGAGGCAAGAAAACAACATAATGAAGCCTTTTAGAGTCTCAGTCGATCCCTGTGCTTCCTGCCTGAGCTCTACAGCTGTGTGGGCGCTTATCGAGACATGCAGGTGGCTGCTTCCCCCTTTATTTACAACAAACACACACACACACAGAGTGCTGAGGCTGAAAAGGGAACTGAGATCGTGGTCTGAAACGATTGTGAAGTTCCCCGTCGTCACGAATGTTAAGCTGTATCCAAATGCTACATTTTACTGATCAGCTACACCAGGCATGTTCAAAGACTGTCCCGGGAGCCAAATGTGGCTCGTGGACCAATTTTAACGGCCAGCGGCTTGTTCACAATATACCATATGTGGCCCACCACACAATATCAATTATTCAAGCAAGATTACTCTGCATTTTTTTCATTCACCTCATGACGACAAAACTATCATACAGTTAGTTTGTAGACATACACCAAATAGAAACTACACAGGTGGAGCTGATATGTTTTCCTTGAAGCATGTGGTCTGCAGGAAGGGGCGCTGCTTTCAGGAGTGTTGGAAAGTTGAGTACTTTTTCAGTGACAAATGAAACAACGTCTGTCTCATTTGTATGGGATTTTTTTTAGTAGCTGATATTAAGTGAGACGCAGATGGTTGAACATATTTTCACACGATCTACTCTAGCCCCCATTTAAAAATGTTTTGACCCCTGAGCTGTATTGAAAGTGAGAAAAGTTTGTGCACGAAAATTCTCAAACATTAGCCTTTTTTGGATTGTTTGGTCACTGCGGAGGCATCAGAGAAAAACAATGTTTTCTATACAAATTCAAGGTAACGTGCTGAGTAACTCAATACGTTTACATGACATGAGAGAAAATCAATCTAATGTGTCAATCTGACTGCAACCGGACTTTTAAAATACATGTTAACATGTGTCATACTAAATCGAATTTCACAAAGTCGGACTAACACACCCAGATGATAAGATTGTGAGCCAAAATCCTCCTGCGTGTATACAGTCAATTGGACCCAAACTGGCCTAGGTGCTCTGAGGATGCTCCACAATTTCCAACCCGGGCTTTGACCCAGAAGTCAAACAGCGTTAAATGCGTAACAGAAGACGCTGGTAACAACATGACGAAACTGGCATCTAGAGCCGTGCATTTCTGGACAGACTGGGACGATGACAGAAGTCTAATCAAATCGAGCTGTAAATGTAGTTCGACTTAACTGCGCATGTAAAGGTACTGACCAATATACAAATGGTCATTTTGCAGGTAAAGTACTCCTTAAGATATATCCACCCAGAGCATTTGCAGGCAAACTATTAAATAATAAAAACACTGTTGAACGCATAATCAGATCTGGACCTTTTGTAATTAATCAAGTCTAACCTTCTGATTAGATAAAATCCCCAAACAATTAAAAGTCAGTGAGACAACAACCTGGTCATGCACAGCTGAGCACTGTAAATATGTTGTCAGTAGACCTACAGACGTGGTCTCAGGTATGTGGACAAGAAAATAATATAACACAGCTTTGAAAGCAAAAATCAAATCAGAGCAATCAGAGACCTGAAAGATCTGCAACAGAGTGGACTCAATTAACAAGCAAGACAGTCTCTCCCTTCATGCACTGCTGACTGACCTGTCTGGCCAACCTGCGGGCCTCCCAGTAAGGCTTGGACTCCTCCACAGCCTTGCCGATCTTCTTCACCAGTTCGTCCAGCTTCACTGTCGCTTCAACCAGAACTGAGCGGAACTTCTGCCTCGAGTCCTGACAGAGAGAAAGACAGAGAAGCATCAGTAATTCAGGTTGAGACAAAATAAGCAACATTCTGCCAAAAACAGACAGGGCACCGATACAACTTGCTGAATGTTTGAGGACTCAGCTGAACTTTTCAACCTCTGAGATCGTACATTGTAGACGCGTAGGATTTTCACCAGTGATTAGAAGTTGTGTGCAAATGTTGCCTGAGAAATACGAGCCGAATCAGCCACATGGTTATGCTGTAATTAAGGACCAAAAACGAAATTTTGGAAAGGCCACACCCCTCACCCCCCATATCCAACTCCACATGCTCGACGGAAAATCCTCAAGAGCCATCAAGGTCCACCTGACGAGGCTTTCCACTATTTTGAATTTTTTGACATCTCCGCACACACCCTATACCTCTGATTTGTGCAAAATTACAACCTGAAAGTGTCATTCTACTTGACCACTAGGGGGTGCCAAAAAGGCAAAAAAAATTGGTGTGGCATAACACAACACACTTGCAGGATATGGTAAAAAAAATAATGTTGAACTACGTGTGTGTAAAATTATTTTGAAATCTCTCAATAGGGGCACCACTCAATTTTGCTTTTTTTTTTTTTTTTTACTTTTTTTGACATCTCCTCCTAAACAGTAGGTCCAATTTGTACAAAATTTTCTGTGGATCATCATTGGACAAACTTAATCAAAAGTTGTCAAAAGCTTGTTGATATCTCATTGCATTTTGAAAATAATGAGCTAATAACTTTAAAAGGAGCATGGCTCAGCACATAAATAGACCTAACCCCACTACTGTCAAGCAAATCATCATGAAACTTGCAGGAAATATCCAGATATGTACCAGAAATATATCCTAAAAGTTTCTCAAGTCTCAAATTGAGCATTAGGGGGTGCTAAAAACAAAAACAAAAAATGTGTGTCATTAACACAAATCAGACTATAATCAGAAATATTTGTCCAAACCTTACAAAACTCGCTGAGTACGTTTCACATGTTAAACCATATGTGTTAAATTATTTCAAATTATTGAGATTAATGAGAGCACCACCAGTTTAAAACAAGTGCATAGGCCTTGGGCAAACTTTGTCCTTAAATCACCAAAATGGGAGGATATTTTTAATTAAACCACTGAAGCATGTCCCCAAAATATTTCTGCAACTGACCAAAGTTGTGGATGATGTTGCCAGTGAAGAGCATGGCCCAGCAGTGATTTGGACATAAATGAATGTGCGATTGTCTGATCACCATCTAACCTGTTTATTACTGTTATGCAGATCTCGTGAACTGTCAGAGGTTTGACCCTTTGCGGCTTCTACTTTCTTGCGGTCCTTGCTGGCTTACACACCAGAGTCGCCACTTGTGACTTTATTTTCACCTCAAACTGCTGAATGAACACATCTTAAGGCGTTGTAGCTCTTAGCCCTTGACCTCCATCTTAAGAGCTGCTTGTAAACTTGATCATTAAGGAAATGAAACTTGCTATATTGCTGCCTGTGCTGTGAGTCACAACTTCTAGGAACTCAAGCAAATTTAACCCAGAGCTCTGAGATAAAAACTAGGAAAACTAGGTCTAAAGAACGGATAAGACACATTTCCCACCAACCAATAAACTTAATCTAATCTGAGCAGCGTATTCACGCCACATGCCAGATAAAGCCGACACAGGTTTGCTGAGAATAAGTGTGTCCCAATAAACAGTGAAAAACAGACTTGTGCCAATCTAATGACATTCATCCGTGAAAAATAATTGTTTGATATAATTCAGTTTAATGGTGCGAAGCAAACTGTTTGTTTCATCTAAGAGAGCTTTGTTTGTTCTTTGGTACTCGTCAAGGGGAGTCTTTCAGACTGATAAGCATTCAGCTAGGAAATTTCCTCATAGTTGTGTAACTGGCATGAAGGGCACAGAATTACCTAAGTACAAAAACAAATGAGCAGCAGGAATTAAAACAGGTCGGAAACTTCACCGATCCCTGCAGGGAAATTCTCTCTTTAATTTCCCACCCCCTTCAGCAGGGACAATTATACATGCGGCATCAGGGGGAAGGATGTTGTGGCAGCGCTGGGCTCAATCAGTTATTTCTTTTAAAAAACAAGCTCCACCTCGCTGTCCACAAACGAACCCTTCAGTTTAAGAATAAACTGTTTACAGGGTTTCCTTTTTTAGATGCTAAACACACATTTGTCCTCAGTCTCTTGCCCTCTTGGAGCAAGGCAAGAAATAAACCTGTAAACATCCTTGCAACTGCGACCATGATCCTTGCAACGACTGATAAATGTGTCAGTCAATGTGTTCGTCCAAAAGGCTGCATGTGATGTGACTGTCCAGCTGAGAATAATCCTATTAAATATAAAGCGGCACCAAATAACTCCACATAAAAGCGTAAAACTACAGGTTTCAGCCTTCTCTCTAAAATTCAGCCTCTGCAACTCATTTCAGTCAGAAAACAAACACGCAAGACAAGATTTGATAGCTTTATGGAGTCTATATAGATTCTCAGTCAGGCAAATAAACTGTAGCATGACATCTGAAAGTACTACGTCAATTGCAAGTCAATTTGCACGTCCATTATAGAAGCTTTGAGGTTTCTAGTCCAAAAGGTTTCTTCAGGACTCCAGACTCGTCCAGACATTTTAACCACCTGGGTGTCAGGAGATAGCTGTTGGCATGTCACAGCGGGATGAGAACAAAGTCCTCCCTACCCATAAAATTTCTACCCATGTGGCTTAAAAGATTATCAAATCACTGTCCGGGAAACAAGCTACTTGTGAGATAAAAGAACAGAGGCCAACAAGGTCAGATTTCCCGACACGGTTCAAATCAAAGATAAACTTTCTCACAGTGTTCGCAGACCCAAGAACCAAAAACCATAAATTAAAGCACTGATGGTACAGTAAAAAAAAAAAAAAAAAAAAGATGTTGTCCCCATAGTGCCATTAAGAGCCATGATT
>JAPZEB010000016.1:14149942-14160177 GCA_029783705.1 Chaetodon striatus
ATTCTTCGGACTTGCACAAGTAGACAAAGTTCAGCCAGGAAGACAACATTTTTCATGCTCAGGCTGTAAGTTTATTTCTCACCTGGCTATTCACTCCTTGCACACATGCTCACTCACTATCTCTACACGTCATTGTCTGGGTCTGCCAGTCGAATCATCAGCCATTTTCAGCTGAGTCACAATCAACTAATAGCACAGCAACACACCTTCTCTGTCAGCCTATCATCTTACTGCTCCTCATTTTAAATATGGTTCTTGCTCTGCCGTCATTCTCCACCCCCCCATCACCACCTAGACTTTACAGATTCATCAGCCTCAGAGTCATCAGCCACCACCACCAGTGTCTGGACTCCATGGTGGTATTTATCCTGCTGCTGCTCAGATGTCCCTCGATCACAATAAACTCTCTTTAGTGTCCGAGCGCCAAAGACTTCAGTTAAATCTTAATCAGCACGAATCATCTGTTAATCTGAACACTCATATTCTGTATTAAATATTATCTTTACGTCACTCTTCTGTCCCTCCTGATTGAAATACGCTTGTAAACACAATATAGAGGTCAGCGAAACATTCAAGGTCATATCCATACATTGATTAAGTTAATATTATAATTATCGTGACAGGCCTAGTTGTATGTAGCTGTTTGAATTCACAAAAGAGGACCAGTCACTTCCTGCATCTTTATGTCGCCACATTTGCTCATCACCTCTTTAACCCTTTGAAACCTGGGTCGATGTCTTTCATGAGTGTTTTAACTTTTGAATCTTTTGAACAAAGAGGTTTGATTTCCTCAGAAAACATGGAGAAAAAGATTATAAGCAGCTTGGAGAGAAATGTCCTGCAAACTGCTAGAAGACAGAGGATTTGAAAATAAAATAATAACAATATTTAAAAAATAAGTTAGGGAAAAATGTCAAGAAAACTCTGCTTATTTTCAGGTAATTTTCTTGTACTTCTTACAATTTTTTTCCAGGTATTTATTTGTATTCTTAATGTTTAGATAATGTTCTCATGCTTTATACGTTTTCTTCTCTGTATTGCCAATTTTCAGCTAATTTTCTTGTACTTTTTCCCCTTTTTTTGCTAATTTTTGAGATTTTTTTTGTGTACTTTTTCTTAATTTTTTCCAATTTACAGGGGTTTTTTTTTTCTAACTTTTAAGTTGGTTTTTTTCCCTTACTTTTCACTAATTGCTTCTTAGGTTGCTCACTCACTTCCTCTTTTTAAGTTTTTCCGCAAAAATCAAGACAATTTTCTGAGGTTTCTAGGGGTTAAGCAAACCACACCAGTGACAGGAGGGATTATCAACACATTAAATCTCTTTAAAATCAGCCGTATTTCAGCAGTGTGTCTGTCTCTGCTCCAAAAACATCTGATGCTTGAGAAGGAGTTACATAATGTATTTGCTTAGCCTGCCAGTGCAGTTTACATAGCCCTTTGTTTGCATAGCATGCATATCTATTGGGCTGTTTGGTTATTTAAACTCAAATACTTTACTTGTGTTTTACATACACACAGATGGCTGCACATCCGCCTGCGAATCCCACTTTAACTTTCTTTGTTTTACACGGAGACATCGGAGCTGATAACAGCGTACTTTTACAAACAACTTCCTGTGATGTTTATCTTTTTTTTTTTTTTTTTAATTGTCACTTCTTTCTATACTGGTGTCCTAATTCTGTTCTGCATGCGTGCCGAACATTTCACGAGCTGACTTATCTTCTGAAGCTCATCGAGGAAAAGATATTTCTGAGATAAAAGATTTAAAAAAGCAAAACGCTGTCATTCACTGACAGTATTTAGGCTGGGCCACCTGGTGTGCAATTCACAAATATGACAGCATGAGCCTTTCCTTCCCGGGTGTCCTATTTTTGAGTATGTTTGAGTACGTTCAGGGACAGTTGCGGGCACTACAATGAGGACCCATGCGACAGGAAGCGGCCGTTGGTGACCCCGAGCATTCCGGGGGGACGCACGCAAAATCAAAACAGCCGGGAGAAGCAGTCCCAAAAGATGACAAAATTGGAAAGCACTGGGTTATTTTTAACCCATCAGGCTCCCAGTTGTCAGGATGTAAAAGCTCAACAATGGCAGAGGTCTCCCTCGCTCAAACACACACACACACAGATGTTAACCACACACACACACACACACACACACACACACACTCAGCAGGCAAACACAAGCAGGAAAGCAGTCGTACAGTAATTCACTTTGCCATAACTCACAAATGCGTGCGAGCTGTCACGGAGGGCGGCAGGTTTGGTTCAAAAGAATCTGATAACAAAAGCGATTAGCTGTCAGCCGCTGCCTTTAAAGTGAATCCCAACACTTCAAAATTATTTTTTTGCACATTATATGCATGTCATTAACAAAGCTCTGTCTCTGTTTCCACAGAAAGCTGTTCGGTAGGTGACAGGAGGAGCAGACAGGGAGGAGTGAGTGTCTGATGTGTTTTATGGTGACTTTTTGGGGACTTCCTTGAACCTGATCCCTGGAGACACATGGACATCACGTTAAACACGACTGAATCGATACAGCAGACCGAGCTCGCTGACCCCGCTGCATTCTGGGTGTGTTCAAATGTTAGAGAACGACGTCTTCACAAAGTGTCACATAGACATTGTCTCGTGCAGGTTTGATGTGGTGACAGAAGTGACAGTTATGGGAGTAAATTTAGTTTCTCTGCATCCTAATTCTCATACGTGTTCTTGTTGGGCTCAGATCAGTTGTATGACAGGACTGAACTTTAGGTGAGTTTGTTTCGTGCTGGTTTCTTATTCTTAGAAATGTTTCTGGAAACTCCTGTGAGATGGTACATCGTAGACATTTTCAGCAATGCTTGGAAGTTGTGTGCAAGGCTGTTCAACAAATATGACGCCTGGAATGAGGGTCAAAATTTCAAACTTTAAGAAGTTATAACTCGCATAACGTAAGTAAGATTCACACGAAACTTGGTACAGACGTTCATCTATTCTCACTCTACAAGTTCGCCTCAAGAACCACTAAAGTCCAACCAACCAGGCCACTGGTTCTGAACTGGTCTAGACACAGGGTCCAGATGTCTCCTTAGTCATTAGTTCTTCCACTTCAATTTTCTTGAGTCAATACCACACACACCATCCTACTTCTTTAATACTCAGTAAAGTACTTCACCAAATGTGTATTTATCCACAGCTGTAAATAGTTTCCAATGAATGCAATACCTACTCTAGTTTGAGTAACATTTACTAAACACTACAGTGACCAGTTGTCCTTGGAAATTACTTAGCCATACATAAAACTATTCATATTTGTGACCTTTCCTTGAAAGATTTAGATCTTCATAAGTAACAAATAAGATTGTAACTGAGGGCCACAGGTTGGGTAGGGAATTTGGAAAGTATGAAGAGATTTCTTAATAGTAAAAATATCAAAACTACAGGGTATGTTTGGACCCTTTTCCCGTGTTTTTGTGTCTAAATGACTAATGGGAACAACCATTTTTAGAACTGGTCCAGTATTGGGTGAAACAGCTGCAACGAAACAGGCTGCAACGCAATCATTTGGGGCGTGTTTGCACCCTCAATATCCTCCTGAGACTGAAACTTTAGCTTGGTATGCATTTTTAATTTCTCCTGGCTATTTAGGAGCAGTAGGACCTGAAGAGAACTTAACGTTGTAAATGATAATAAAGTCCCAGTGTCCTCAAACGAGTAGTTCCTAATTAATAGTGTTGTAGTTTGTTACTAAAAGTAGTCAAACGACAAATATTCTTAATAATAAATAAACAAGTTTCGACCATAAAATGTGATCAGGTTTCGGACCTTGTCCACTTTTGTGTCGGGATCGGCTGAAGACTGACTTGGCAGAGATGGCTGTTTTTACATGGATAAGTGCATTATGCAAATAATCCTTCCGAACGTTACAACGTTTGCTTCCTCTAGATAGCCAAGTTTGATTGTCTTCTTGGCGCTCTACCAGGGCCACTAGATGGGACAAAAAGGTGTCCACAAACGAGGACAACAGGTCTAAGTCAAGTAGAATGAAGTATACAGTCAAGTAAACCCAAAATGTGATGTCCTCATATGAGGTCACAGGGTCTCAGGAGGTTATACATCTACTAAATGTGCTTGTTTTTACCACTTAAAAGCTCAAATTCTTAATACAAGTGTCTGACAACATTATGGAAAGGATCCCTAAAGAGGAAGACCTTATTGTCAAAGAGTAAGATCATTTTTGTTTAACCAGAAACAGCCCCAAAATCAGTATCACCAAACCCACCAGACTCCATTGAAATACTAATTTTAGCATGTATATAATCAGCATATTGTCACATCTAATGGTGTGAATTAAAGGTTTATTTCAACCATATCAGAGTTGGTGGGTGTTGGATGATAGAAATATGAACCACGATGGGTTTTATGAGTTTTATTCTGTTTCTGTTGACTTTGAATGACGTGTGTTTTATGATGATAAAACTGCTATTTATTTCAGTGGAGTCTGGTCCTGGTTAAAAACACCAAACTTACCCTTTAAGACAGAATGTACAAAAAAAAGATAATAATGAGATTGTTAACACAAAGCCCTGCAGCAGCTCAGTCCCACAGAGGAAGGTGATAACGGGGCTCAGAGCGGCTCTATGTCAGCCTCCCACAGAGTGAGCTGTCCACCAGGGAGGAGAAGGAGATACATCTCCTCTCCCCCGCCTCACTTCAAACCCGATCTTGGGTGAGCAGCCAGATTCAGTGTAATAGTATCTGGGCGGTGGGTGTGGGCAGAGGCGACGTGGAATTAAGACAGCAGGATATGATGGGCTGACTCTGGGGAGCCGAGGGAGCCGAAGTGGCCTTTTCTTACCCACAAACTGCTCAAGATGTCTCGGTGTCCTCGGCTACCTCCTGCTCTCACAGAGACACACACATCGTCTCCTTCTTTCTCTCCTGAGTACAGACGCAGGCGACATGTCAAAGACACTAACCTTGTACACACATACAGCGCCTATTCATACACACTCAAGTGTCTGGTGCTGAACGGCGGTACAGGTGGCGACAGACTCAACGAGCAGACCGGGATGAAGTCATGCGGAAGCAGACTGGAGAACATGTCAGGGAACGCTCCACATGGTAAAACAGATGAGAGTGAGCTCAGCTACACACAGAGAAGGGTTTCACCCCTTCATATTTCAGCCTCATGACAGTGACCACATCTCAAATACGCTCAGACAAAAGCTAATAGCCGGCTGGGGTCAAACAGCGTTTGGATAATTGGGTCTGGTTTAGTCATATATCCCACGCCACAGCTAGAAATATCAGGTGCATATGAAGGGTAGTGCACGAAAAATTTGAGCTGTGCATGTAATTCTCGCACGTAATGGGGGTTGGGAGTGACTTGCTGCCCCAAGCAAAGAGTTCAAGTATCTCAGGGTCTTGTTCATGAGTTAGGGTAGAATGGAGCGTGAGATGGATCGGTGGTTTGGCGCGGCATCTGCAGTGATGCAGGCGCTGCGCCGGACCATCATGGTGAAGAGGAAGCTGAGCCAGAAGGCGAAGCTTTTGATTTACTGGTCCATCTACATCCCAACCCTCACCTATGGTCATGAGCTCTGGGTAGTGACTGACAGAATGAGATTGCAGGTACAAGCGGCCAAAATGAGTTTCCTTCGACACTCAGAGTAGAGGCGCTACTCCTTTGCATCGAAAGGGGTCAGTCGAGGTAGTTCGGACATCTGATCAGGATGCCTCCTGGGCACCTTCTGTTAGAGGTGATCTGGGCACATCTGACTGGTGGGAAGCCCTGGGACAGACCCAGAACACGCTAGAGGGATTAAATATCCCACCTTAAGGTCCCCCAGGAGGAGCTGGAAAGTGTTGCTGGGAGAGGGACGCCTAGGGCGCTTTGCTTGGCTTGCTGCCCCCGCGACCCGGCCCTGGAGAGGCGGATGAAAGTGGATGGATGGATGGAATGCAACTAGTAACATATGCATGTAGTTGTACAGCGCCACCCCCTTTTTGGTATTGTTAATTTAACCTAAAGATTTTATGTTCACCACTGCGTCAGTGCCCTCTATATTGTACAGCACTTTGGCAAACCTCGGTTGTTTTAAATGTGCTATATAAATAAATTTGACCTTGACCTTGACCTTATGTGTGTATTACTCAAAGAACCCAAACAGAAACTGGGATTCTCTGACATGTAAACACCTTGCTTCTGATAACTGTCTGCTGCTGCCATTCACTAAGGTGTGCTGTCGACTCAAGATACACAGGAGACAGACAGATGCATTATTTGTCAGTTCACACATGCGGTTTCACACAGTGCAATCGAAATGTAATTCTTTTCATATCCGTCTTTTGCACATGCCACACTCATGCATATTCAGAGGAGTGGTAGGTCTGTCATGTTTGTCTTGTTTGTTTGGGGGTTGATTATCTTTCTCATGGGCAACTTGGCGCTGCCCAGGATGTGAAATGGCGCCTCTCCAGCTGCCAGTCACTCCTTTTTTGGTTTACATGGGGCAACCCTTTGATTCCCAAGCCAGGTCCCAATAGATTGAGCTACTGCTGTGCCCAGTAGTTGTCAGTGAAATAAAAGTATAATGGTAAATGATGTAATGATGATCGTCATGCTGAAATCGGAGTAAAAGGATAGATATTATCACTTCATGTTCCTCTCTTCCCTTCCTGGTGATGAGATGGTACACAAAGTCCAGTACAGCCAGTGAGTTTACTCAGCTGCTACGATAGTAAATGCTGTGTGTGATGTGTGTTTTAGCAGTAGGTGGGCAGACACATAGTGCGTTTAATCATATATAGTGTTAGTCATATTATTACAGTTGCAAGAAAATGTGGTTATGAAACAAGGGATAATTCCATTCAGTCTATATGGGGGTGCTGACTGTCTGATATTACATAAAATTGCTTGGTTTCACCCAATCAAACTTAATATATGTAGCCTACTTTAGTATAAATGTATTAATCAGGGTGCTCACATAAGAGCGCAGCACTAGCAGAGCACAGTGTGACATGTTCTGTCTGTCAGTTGATCTCCCTCTGCTCAGTTTCAGCACTACGGACAGCGCCAAACCTACACACCCACTCCAAGGGCCTAAAATGCCTGTCTCAGTCCCTCCAGGAGGTTGCAATCACAACACTTAACAGCCAATCCCTGTGAATTCTGTGTGAACTTGACCCAAATTTTGCTATTTAAAACAGTTAAAACCTCATTTCATTGTAGCGCTGTGGGCTGCGTCTTTATTCGTTTATCTAATCCCCCTGAGACCCTGTGTCCTCATAGGTGGACATCACATTTTGGGTTTACTTGACCTTATACTTCATTCTACTTAACTGAAACCTGTTGTCCTCGTTCCTGGACACTTTCTGTGCCCTCTAGTGGTAGTAAGAGCACAATACACTAATCCATGTAAAAACAAGATGGCAGCCATCTCTGCCAAGTCAGTCTGAAGCCGACCCTTACACAAAAGTGGACAAAGTACAAAACCTGATCAGATTTTATGGTTGAAACTTGTTTATTTACTTGTTTATTAATAATGTTTGTAGTTTGATATGGCGACAAATCTGACCGATTTTAGCAGCAGTAACAACATAAGATGCTGTTAACTAGGAAGTACTCGTTTGAGGACATTGAGACTTAATTGTCATTGACAGTGTTTAGTTTTTTATACTTACTGGGTCCTACTGATCCCAAATAGCGATTAAAAATGCATACCAAACAAAGGTTTGGGTCTCAGAAGGATATAACTTCTGCTGCAGGACCAGAGCTCTGTGCCTGGGTCACAGTCACCGACACATTCACATAGTGACAGGGCTAACTGCTAGCATCACACGGCTAAAGTTACCCAACCGTTATTAACAGATTTAATGACAGAGTTAGTGCTAGCTCGTGCAAGAGTAGGGCAACTCACGGGCATAGTCCTCACAGCGC
Source organism: Chaetodon striatus (assembly GCA_029783705.1). Lineage (NCBI taxonomy): Eukaryota > Metazoa > Chordata > Actinopteri > Chaetodontiformes > Chaetodontidae > Chaetodon > Chaetodon striatus. The sequence continues at coordinate 14,157,866 of JAPZEB010000016.1, forward strand.
TGACAGCTGATTGGCAGCAATCAGCTTCTGCTGCCTGCCATCCCACATCATTAAATATCTTCTAATTCCGTGGGAAACGCTGAGTGTTCACAATAAATAGCTCTGAATTGGTGACATAATAACACATACAAAAAAAGAACACATATAAACATCACAACTTGCATTGCACTTTTTTAGGAAAGCTGCTGAGAATCGAGGGATTTCAGGCTGCAACAAATCTCCAGAAACAGCTTGCAAAATCTTGTATGCACAGAGAGGGTTCAGAGGAGATCCTTGTCCCTGAGAGTAATTTTTCCTTCTTAGCCAGAACTGAACATGCACTGATTAGTCTCATCTAGCTCAGTGGATTCAAACTGTGTGCAGAGACATAAAAAGCCACCCATGAGTTTGTCTGATTACTAAGTAGAGAAACTAAATATCTGTCCTTTAACCCTCCCACTCATAACCTGGCCCGAGCTGTACCTTTGTTAAGACACTGTGAAGTATAAAGATAACAAAAAACACTTGTCAGCAGTCTTTAAGCTAACTCTGATGAGTTTGTGTGGGTCACCGTGTTGCAGAATAAGCAGCGAGGAAAGGGAACAGTGACGAATAGAGAACAAAAGAGCTCTCCACTCCTCTGCTCTCCCGTAGGTTTAAAGCAGCTTCTTAATAATTGAGCGAGGAGAGTTGTGCGATGGCAGATCTATCATGATTCCCCCTGCGCCTGTCACAAGCCCTGCACGGATAGATGGATATTGAACCAGCCTTTTTCCACACAGTATTTTTTTCAGAGGGCACAGGCAGGCCAGCTGAATTATTTCACCATTTTAAAATGTGATAATGAATTTCGGTCGGCGCATGAGTTGGCTCAGACTGAGGAAGAAAATCCCCACACGCCAGATAAGACAGGATGTGCGAAAAAAAAGAAGATACAGTATTTAAATGTGTAATTTGTGTGTATATTTAGTTCAAAGGCAGTTTTTTTTTCACAATGGTGTATCTTCAATGTGTTATGGAGCTATTATAAAATGCATATCGCAGTGTGTGTATGCGTGTGTGTGTCCAGAAAAATTGTCCGACTCTGCTGCAGAATAATAAGATAGAAAATGGAAAGTGTGTGTGCACAGTTTTCTGTGTGGTGGTGTGTATTTCTGCCTGTTTCCCTGAGGCCACCAAGATCCCTCATTTCTCTCTCTGTCTCACACAACCACACACACACACTTCTCTCTCTAATCGTGTCCCTCAGGACTAACTACCCACCACTTTTGGGTCAAACTGGCAATAGCGGCTGATTCTTGCATAACATTTGTTTAAACATACAAGAAGTAATAGCTGCAGTTTACCCAGCGAGCTGTCGTCGACAGAGCCAGGAGATAACTTCTGTTCACAAAATGAGAAACTAAATATCCTTAAACTTTTTGCTGTGTTGCTTCTCATTTAATGACGGACGGTGCGTCTGCAGGGAAAGATGTCTAACTGCTGAATAATAGAAATCTCAGTTGGAAAATCAGATGGAGTTTAAAAATGAATGCGCCTCTGTGCTGTGTCCTCCTCTCAACCTCAGGTACCTCTGCTGATGTGATCTGATTCAGGGTTACATAACCAGGCAGGCAGTGACTTATTAACACTTCTCAAACCAAAATGAAAACAAAAATTGCCTTGATTAATCCTCCTATTGCTTTCTTTGTTTTGTCCTCTGTATAATATTCTTCCTTTGGTCATCAGGCTGCAGAAATGGACACAAACAACATGGCAAACTGACAGGCCACCTCCTGCGCTTTATTGATCGATTCCTGTGATGTGATTAGTTTCAAACTAGAGAGATGGTGGTTTTGTTGACACTCAGAAGCTCTCAGAAACAGACAACAACTCCCTTCTTCGCTATTCCAGTGGATCTCACTTCCTTTGTTTTTCACAACATCAGGGGCCATCTCTCTTTGGCATTAAAGAAAAATATGTTTGTGAAGAGTTTAAGGAAAACACCTCATTTCAAAAGATCTAGATATTTGGTAAATGTAAGTAATTATAATAAATAATGTGTAAGGCCTTTTGTGGCTCCAGAGGAAGCTGTGTGACGTCTGATCTTTATGTCTCGTTTGCATTTTACACAGAACCAAACAACGGCAACATCAAGCTGCTTCAGTATGTGATCTTAAATAGCATAGTGGTATCACAGAACAAAAAGAGGTGACGGGCGTGACATGTAAGACAACAGCCTTGGCCTCTCATGTGACAAATAACATACATATTTGCAGCCATTTTTAAACAATAACAATGGCATTAAAGGAGAAGTCCAGTATTTTGCACTTTGAGCCCCATTCCTGGTTGTT
>JAPZEB010000016.1:14160277-14170931 GCA_029783705.1 Chaetodon striatus
AAGCTCCAGAGCCCAAAAAATTATGTCCTGGACAGCCCTATGATAATCAGAGGAGTAGCCTATTCCCTCATTTAACAATAGGTCAGCTGGACACAATAATAATCACTGAAGAAAATTTGTGCTGTTGTCTTGTTGAGGTGAGTCGGAGGTCAAAGTCGGCCACAGAGCTGAGGACACTTCAGTACTACACCTTTTCCTGCTTGTCTCATTATTCACTACACGACTCCTCTGCCCTGATGTAACAACAGCAGCTACAAGTCGGGGCGACCTCCTGCTTGGATGTCAAACAGTATATTACCACACAGTGTCGGCCGTGTCAGCAGTTCATTAGATTCACTGACACCGCGCCAAGCTCCTATCAGCTTTCACGCATTTATGATGTATGCACTTACCATATGGACGATAAGTGAGATGTTAAATACATTCTTATGAATTCCTGCATTTTACTGCAGCAGTCGTGAGTTAGTTACGAGCGTCGCTCCGGCTCTCGTGTCTCACATGACCCCGTCTCGTTTAAAGGTCACGTGTCTTGTGAATAAAGCTAATTGCACTGCGTTCAATGCACCAATTAGATGCTCCGAATTGTGTGAAAGTGGGCGGAGGAGGGAGGAATGCAATGTCGATGTGCACCAGACGTGTCCCCTGCAGCCAGCGCCCATATGGCAGTGTCATAAGTCAAGCTGACGGGTCAGTATTAAAGGCAAGTAAATAAAGCTTCTGGAGAGTCTACCATTTCAGCTCATCAGCAGCCATTAATAAGACACAAATATCATTACCGCCTACAAATGCCACCAGCAGAGAGGAGGGAGAGGGAGAGAGGGGTGGTTAGTTGAAGAGGAAGAAACAGGATACAGAAAATGTTTGTATGTTACTCTCGGTTTGCACAAGCTGTTAAAATGGACATGTTGTCATGAGCCTACATTTAAAAAACTGACCTCTTTCACTTCGGTTTGTCGTTAAACACAGTGACAAGAAAAAGCTCGAGGTGGCTTTAACGACGTTGGCCAGCAGGAGGGAAAGAATCTGACAGCAGACGTCTCTATCCGAAAATCAAACAAGTGATTTCCACATCTTGACACGCTTGAAAAACATTGTTTATTTGCCAGGCTTTGGCTCCTTGTTACGTTTGAGCTACTGCTATGCTGACAGGTGAGCTTTCTAACTCCCCAGGGTGCCCCAGGGCACGGCACAGGAACGTGTCACTGCAACATCAACAACATGCAACACATAAATGCGTAATTGCCCCATTTCTCAGAGAGGGAGTCAAAAGTTTTTACAGCAACGTACAGTGATGATGTTACTTCAGAGCCACCTACACAGAGGCAGAGTCCTGCCAAAACAAAGTCTTGCAAAACCACACACACACCGAGCTGCATGTGTCCGGGCTCGACATGTCTCGACTGAACCTGATCCACCCTGAACTCTATTGTCTTTGTTGCAATTTACCGAATGTGAGAGGCAACGGGTTATGCAAACAATACAGGTGGAGGTGGAGCTGCTGGACAAGCTCCGGCAACTGCAGCGAAGGAAGGAAGCTAGTGCGGATTTTCAATGAGTAAATAAAAAGGTCTGACGCAGTCATCAAGGCTCCACGGCTCTCAAAGGTCTTACTGTAATTTAAGATTTTAAAGGAATCCTGTAGAGTTTGAGGCAATGTTTTTTTTAGAAGTGGGTACCCCCTTTGTTTGGGAGAAACACTGACTGTTAAAAGGTCATTTGTTTGTTTACAAAAAAAAATCTGGTGAAAAGATTGTAACTGAGACCTTCCCCGACTTTCTCAGTTGCCCACAATGTAAAATATTTGACTGTACATTTACAGTACATTCCTGGATACTAGCTGCATCTCTTTCACAGTAAATTGCTGTGTCGTTTTTACAGGATATTATTGTGAAATGATAGCTGTCTTCTGTGATCTCACAGTAGTTACACATGCATATTACTGTGACTTAGCAGTATGCTCCTGTAAAATTATTATATTAAATTGTAACCTCACAGTTAAAGCCCATTACTGTGATATAACAGTACGTTCCTGTAAAGTTACTGTATTTAACTTAAACATCACAGTTTATGTAGATTTTGATTACTATGATTTAGCAGTATGCTCCTGATTACTGTATTTCACTGTAATATCACAGTTGAACTCCATATGTTACTGTGATTTAGCAGTATACTTTTGTAAAATCACTATATTTACCTGCATGAATTTCACAATAAAATTCTGAATACAGTTAAATATCACAGTTGTAGCCTTTATGGCTATAATAATGTAATTTATTGTGAAATATTACAGCTACATATTATAATTTAGCTGCACTACAGCACCAAGAGTGTGTAACAGTAGATAACGTTAGCTTAGAAATAGTGCGTCATAGTACAGGAAAATGCACCACTAGCGCACTCAAAATGGTCCTCAAGTTGAGCCATCAATCAGGTTTGTTGGGTCTGTAGTGATTTGGTACTACACACAATAATACAGTGCTAACGTAAGCTTCCTAGAGTGCTAGCTAACGGTAGCATCTGTTAGCTTGCTAGCTTGCTCCTAGCTACGGCGGCACATTTTTAATCAGCATTGACATTGTGGCCTAAGTTTAGTTTGTGTGTGGGTAAAGACAGCGGTCAAATTTTGGCTAAAGTGCTCTATCGTACGTTTGCAATTTGCCGTTAAAAATGAAGAGAAAGACGAAAAAGAGGCATTTAAAAAAAAAAAAAAAAAAGCAGTTGTCATATCTAGTAAGTGCAAATCAGCAACACTACCCTGTTGAAATTAGTACACCACACAAGAAGTATGTAGTGTACATACTGTACTACATTTAGGTGTACTAACAAAAGTATGCGATGTGAGAAACAGTTGTAACTTTGCTTAAGTTATGCTACATGAATCTACCGTTGGTTGCTTCATTAGCTGATAAAGTTGGTTGCAGACAGCAAGCTAGTTAGCTGGCTAACCTTAGGTTATGGTTAGCTGGCTGGTTGCCCAGCTAGTTGTAACTTAGCTGATGTTATTCTACATGGATCTACCGCTGGTTGCGTCGTTAGCCAATAAAGTAATTTGCAAAAAGCAAAATAGTTAGCTGGCTAACCTTAGCTTAGGTTATGGTTAGCTCACTGGCTGCCCAGCTAGAGGTAACTTAGCTAACATTATTCTACAAGGATCTATCATTAGTTGCTTATTTAGCTGAGTAAGTATTTTGGAAACAGCAAACAAGTTAGGTGGCAAACCTTAGCTTAGGTTATGGTTAGCTCACTGGCTGCCCAGCTAGCTGTAACTTAGCAACACTGCATGGATCTGTTGTTGGTTGCTGTAACGTTAGCTGACAAGGTACTTTGCAAACAGCAAGCTAGTTAGTATCATAGAGCCAATGGTCCAATTGAAGTAGAAGTACATTAGCATAGCAACATTATTCTAAATATGATTGTCATTTATCCAGCAGTCTATAAACATGATGCCAATCACATTCAGTCTCGCACCTGTGCGAGCAACTGGATGCTGACTGAACAGCCTCAAAGAAAGTGTCACTAATAACAAGGATTTTCTGAAAGTTACATGCGCAATCTTTGAGTTTGCTCTGCATCTGCCCCAAACAGATGAAGGCCTTCTACTTCCCTATCTTTTTTTCAATAGGGTACAGGGAGCTCTTTGTCTTTGACCTGTTGAACCCAATCATTTCCACAGACAGGGTATCCCTTACCCATCTAAACCACCCTAATGAGCATCAGTAATCCTCTGCTTAGGCCACAGCTTGATAAAGAGGGGTCAAACGAGGGGGGTGGGGGCAACCAGAGCAAAACGTGTGGAGGCCCACCAAGTCTGATCCAAAAACTTCCAGAAAAGGAGACTCTCCTTGAGCCTCGGCGTCCCAGGAATGTTTCAAAAACAGCAACGGACACGAGGTGTGTGATGTATGCGGCCGGGCCGAGGAAGAAAAGCAGGAGGAGAGAGGATGAAAAGACAAGAATCCGCCGAGCACTTGGTTAATTAGCTCGCTCGGCCTCCGCCACGCTCCTCTGGATATAAGGTTAATGGATTGAATGTCTATGGAAAGCGAAACAGGGAGATGACATCACAGGCTAGACTTTAAAAGTTCACAATGAACAATGAAGAGCATGATGAGGACTCCACAAGCACTGACCACGAAGTAATGAGATACAGTGTTGTAGCACTCCTCAAGAACATCCATGATTACAAGAAAAAATAAATGATTTTAGCCTAAATCATGCACAGAGGCGTCCAGAAGATGTAGCCTGGATAACCCCAGCTGGGATTAAGTGTTCCTCATGTGTGACACAGCCTCAGGACAGGAAAGCTGAGGGTTAAGACTTTCCCACTGGACTTCTGAGAGGCATCTCTTTTTAAGTTTGGTACCTCATGTGCCCTGACCTTGTTTCAAAATGATTATACAAATAAAGGGAGGGAAATAGTAACGTAAAAACAGAGACCAGATGTGTATAGGAGCAAATAGTAATTGTAATCATTTGAATCTTAGAGGCAACTGAATGCCTAGTTGTGAAATCACTGAAATATCACTTAATATATTGCAATGAATAATTTAATTTGTACGGCACCTTAATTGTGATTTACTGTTTGAATATTCCTCTTTGAAAATATCCAGTGAGCGATTTCACTGAAGGTCTCTTGAAATTCTAGAGCTTACAAATTTAGATAGAAAACTGAAAAAGGTGTAAAAAAAAAAGAAACAATGTCCAATTATTTTTTAATGGGTCAAATTCGGACCTAAAAATGGACCTAAAAGACAGGTTTAGAAAAACATCATTTGACAAAATTCAAGATAAATTTAAAATTTCTTGGATACTTCTGCTTCTTGCATTTAATACCCCCTTTACACCTGGCATTAGCATGCGTGTTTTGCAATCGGATTGCTCTTCACCACATGAAAGTACAGGTGTAAATACACTCGAAACGCATCGAGGACGTATTGTTATCCGATCTGCATTGTGACTACATCGAACACAAGTGTAAATGCGAATGCGTCTCGAATCCACATGCAGCAACTCCGTGGACGAAAACACGTTAACGAGGTGCGCCAGCTGGACACAGGCAGAAGGAGGAAGAAGATAACAACAACAACAACAACAACACTCACTGGGTAGCGACTGCCAAGAATAAGAAAACACGGATGCTAGCTGAGGATGGAGTCACAGTGAGACGAAGTGTCTGCTCTCCATCCGGTCCGACAAAGGTGTCCATACAAGAACAAGACTTCACGGGCGGCTAACATCTTTTTGTTGTTTTTATTGTTATGATATGACGTTGTAGTGTGCCGCTAGGATTTGACGTCAGCGGGACGGAGCATTATCGGATAGCAAACAGATCTGGATGTGACACCAGAGATGCATATTAATACCAGGTATAAATGTATGTGGTCATGCGCTATACGATTGCAATCCAATCGCAAAAACGCATGTTGATGCCAGGTGTAAAGGGGGTATAAGACAGACTAGACACTTGAGCTTTTTTCCTTGATAACCTGGATTTTAGCCAGCTTGATTTTTTGATTGGCCTTGAGATTTTAGATTGAGCTGAAATTCTGTGAAATTCTGTAATTCTGAAATTTAAGTAAAGAGGGCTGTAATTTTGAAACATTCCCTCGGGCTTAAATCGGGCGTCTTTCTCGCCAATATCCCCTGCATTAGAGCACTCTACTTACAAATTAACAAACATTTAAGTTTCACTTTCATTGCACTTAGGGCTCTGCCACTCCAAGAGTGTGGTGCTCTGAACCGAATGGTGTATTGAAACAGCGACCTGAATTTATGAACTGTCCAGTTTGTGCGTTTGAGTACACTCTGGTGCTCTGCGTGGAGATTTACGAACCCAGTCCATGTCACAACCGTCGGTTGATTTTACCTTGCAGTTACAGTTAAAAATTTGGGTTTTTAAATCGGGTTCAGGCCCAAACCCGCCATAGTTTCTGTCCAAGCCCAAGACTATGTGTCCATGCAGAGTTGAGCCTGTTTTTTTGGCCCTATCAAAGCTTGAATATGTACCACATAAATTCAGATAAGATGATTTCCATTTAAATTATCTACATACTGTAAAACCTCAATTAATAGCCCGGGCTATTGTTTGCTTAAATCACTAAAATCAACAGGCCTATATTTGGGACAGGCCTTTAATTCCTTTCACACAAAACTGTTGCTCAGCAAAGATCAGGAAATACAATCAAATAGCTCATCTAAACCAGTATGAATATGACTTGTATAAAAACTAGGCTTCAAATAACATGTTAATTATGAATCATTCATTTGATCTAGCTTTGACAGACAGCTCGTAAGAGAAAGAGTGAGTAACAACACCCAGCGTACCGACACAACCCCACTTTATCCTGTTAAACAATACTCACAACTTTAATTAACTTTAATTTTCATGAAAAACCTTTTTAATTCTTTTGATCTGAGGACCCTTACGGACTAAAGGAATATAAATAACTTACAGGGTAATCAAGAAATGGACACATAATTCAAACTAGCCAACAACCTGCTTTTATACATCCGAAGAACTTCTATACAAATGAACTGCTTGGCAACCAGACCAGGCCTCTAATTGAGATAGACCTTTATTCATCAAAATGTGTAGCCACACCGGGTTAAATTTAAGTTTTATGGTGTATATAGTTCTTTGGTATTTACAGTACACTCCAACATTAACATTCAGTGGTGGTTTAATGTCACAATAATGTGCTCGCTTGCTTTTATGATTCAAATTATATGACTATTGTCGCATCAATAAATGTGTTGCTTCTGACAACTGGCTGCAGTTTGAGCCACAAAGCTCTTAAAATTATGAGGGATCATGTTACAGGTACATTGTCATAAGAGGAGCCTGATCTCGTCAGTGGCATGACAACCATGAAAGACAAATATTTGCACCTTGAAAAAAAGCAGGTGAAAAGCACTTGAAGAAACAAAGTGCTGCACACTGCTCTCGCTTCCTGTATGATTTACACAACGTTTACATCTCGTTGGATCTTACATTACCGGAGCATCGTTCAACATGTGTGCAGATTATACATTTCAACGATCCACAGCTCAGACCTCTGCGTGGCCTTGAGAGGGAAAGATTTAAAATGACATTTATGTGAAGGAATGGAACATCGAGAACAGCCTGTTCAAAGTTTCACTGCTACCTTTAGACCTACAAGGTTTGTCAAAACAAGCCGATGTCTCTGTGCTCGGCGGGCAAGGACGCACGTCTTTCGTTTCATTTTGAAAAGTGGCACTAAGGGATAAATTGGTTTTGGACACACAGCGTCTTGGTTGGAAGAGTTGCAGCAGACAGCAGCAGGTTTGGCTCTCTGCCAGTTTCCTGTGTGTGTCTTCCACCTTCCTGCTTAACAGGATTCAAGTGTTTTTTTTTTAAACTTGGAGTTCCTAAATATGGACGTCAGTATGAAGCTAAGAATAAGTGCCACACTTCAGACAATAGCAAAGGCGAATCGTGGAGTTAATCCAAATAAAGACGTCAATCAAAGTTTCCGCAAGTGATGCAAAACCCTTGCAGAGGATCAATGGTGGCACTTCTAAAGGTTATAGGCTACCTGCATCATCTGATCTGATCTGAAACACAGAAGAAACAAATTTAACAAGTTCCTAAATATTTACCCAGGGACATGCACAGACATGTTTTTTTTTTTTAATCTGTCCGGAGCTGCAATACGTACTTGTGCCATACAGTGACAGTAACACAGCCTATTTAATCTAAATTAGCCTGTAAACATTCCTAATAGATCTAAATGAGCATTCGTTCATTTGTTTTACAACAAAGTAGCTACTAGATCTATTTATGATTATTTGGCACTTAAACTTTGCAGCGTTAGTGGTAACAGCAATATTCATTTCACATGCTGCTATCTAATGTTTTTGTTAGAGTTTCAGCAATTAGTTGCATATTGTGGCGCTGAAAGTTTCCCCCTACAGCGGGCGTGGTTTGCAGACTATGACGCGTTGCGCTCTGTCTCTATAAGGCGTCGCTTTGCGCCACTTTTCTTAAACTTTGGGTCGCCCCTATTAGGCCTATGTGTCATGGAGGTATTACTATCAAAACAAAACCTTTAATTTAATTTGGTCTAACTTTAGCAATCCTGAGCTGTGTACCTTTACGCTGCCACAACAGCAAAAAGAAAACAATTTTTGTTGTCCTTCAGAGGGGCAGCTCAGCTCAAGGCTGATGGGCTGTTGATCAGGCTACTTTAGCTTGGCCTTATGGACGTCCTTGCCTTTGACAGACCTTTGACCCACTTGCTTAAGGAAAGTCTTTCAGTTTTTATCAGGTCCTCTGATGTGTAATACAAACTGGACCCAGTTTGGACCAGATCAAGGGGAGGCAAAGAGGCTCCTGAGAGCCCACCTGTTGGTCCGGACATGCTACTGTTAACAGCACTAAGGCGGATTAGCAGTCAACTCAAGGTCCAACCAAAACATGACGGGAAAACTGTTCATCTGCCTTCTTGTCTGATCAATGGAAATTTGATTATAAAACTTTAAACCTGCTTTAACTGATTTTTTTGGCCATGGGTAAAAGAAGCTGTAAACCTGACACTGACAAGACAAACAAAAACATGTACATCTTTATGCATCACGTTCACGTCTTTGTTCTCTACTTGTATATTAATTTGTTGTGAGCACAGGTCGGAGCACGACCGTCGGTGGCGACAGACTTTAGAGGGGACTGCATACCAAAGAAATCCACACTGCTCTTTGCCCCTCTGCCCAGGCCACCACATCACGTGCCCTCTGCCAAGGGAAAGTCCCTGAAATCAGAGGGGACTGCTCCTCTCGTCCAATATCTAACTTTAAATCCCACTCAATATACATACACACATATATATAGATCAATCTGAGTTCGGAAGGAGAATCGGCTGTAGACACATAAACATCTCACCTTCCTAAATTCACAGGAAGTCTCACACTGGGAGACAAACACATTAGATTAAACCTTTGTAGGTCAGGGTCTAACGAAGCTCTCAAAAAAATAAAATGTATGAGACTTTGCATTGGTAAATACACGTGATTATCCAGGAAATGACATGCAAAGTGAGCAGGCCACAGTGACAATTTTAGGCTTCTGTGAAGGGCATGGCATTGGCTTCTTCCTGTGTTAAGGTGACAAGTATTATCACAGCAGGATCCCACTCTCATAACAGGACGAGGCTGTGACCCCTATCCGCCTTTTATTCTCAAACATTAGAGACACGACTAACAACGATTGTTGCCATGAATTTATTCATCATGTGGCCCATAAAATATGACATGACATCAAGGTCTCCCTGAGCCAAAGGTGACATCTTCAAAGTGCTTGTTTGTCTGGCCAAAGCTACAAAACAAAATTTCATTGCTATAGCAATTAAAAAGTAGCAGATTGGAGGAGCTAAACTTTTTCCTTCAAAAATTACCCCAAATAATTGCCATTTACAAACCGTTTCAGCTAGGGCTAGAAAATGGTGAAAAATCCACAAATATTCAGTTTACTGCCATAGCAAGGGAGGAAGAAACCTCAAAATATTGACGTTTAAGAGGCTGGGATCAGAGAATTTTTATATTTTTCCATTAAAAAAATGAAACGAATCAGTTAATTATCAAATTAGTTGGCGATTAATTCACTGACAACATAGTTGCAGCTCTGGTTTCAGCCCTATGTTTGTACCTGACCACATTAAACAGAGAGCAGCCAAAAGCAGAGGAAGTGAGATTAAAAAAAAAGGAACCAACACCATACATATCGCTGTATGTTTTCGTGTCTTTTCCTGCCCATTGGCACGCTGTGTTGCCAGCTTGTGTGCATCCATCACAGAGGGCTCACCCAGCCAAGCACCCACGCGTTGCCAGCTGGGGGATCAACACCTTGACGTGTGGCGGAGCAGGACAACAATAGTCCCCCCCGGGCAGGGTGAGGGCAGACGGTTGTGCTACTGTCGGCCACTCACAGCAGGAAACACTGTACAGCTGAGTACAGTGACCTACATCTCGCACTGAGGCGCTTTCTGCACCAGTGAATCAGCTTACTGGCTGCGCGTGTTGACTGCTTATGAATGAATTATCTCGAACATACTGGTGCGTGTATTGGAGATTCAACAATGTAACACAAGGATTTGTTTCACTCTTTCACATCATTTGACATTAATTCTGTGTTTGAGGAAAAATGGTGCAACTGTCCTGATAATAATAAACAGAAAATTTTAATTATAGTCAAAGGGAAGCCATTATGCTTTTTATTATTTGCTTGACACCGTTCTGAATAATCAGTTTCCAACATTTTTACTACTTTCGAGACAAGCTGACGTCAGCTCGTGATGGATTTCTTTATATGGTCTGCTCAGGCACATTACTACAAGCATTTATGTTACACACCACTGCTACATGTAGCTACATGCTAACATCAGGGAAGCTGATCCTGTGGAATAAGGTGGATCTTTTATTTACTTTAATTTCACTGATAAGAAACAATAAATTGTGAAGACAATAAAGCCTCCACAAAAATAGCATTTTAAGTCTTGCGTGTGATTTATCCTGGCTTCATATGAGTAGAGGAAGTCTCTGCTGATTGCTAGGCTAATTTATATAATGTAAAATGCCATAGGCTTGTGCTAATAACGTTAGCATGTTGTATTTGTTTGGAAAACGTGTTTAGTATAAGACA
>JAPZEB010000016.1:14249758-14261403 GCA_029783705.1 Chaetodon striatus
AACATACTCAGAGTCGATTGAACTAATTCAGATCAGCTGTTCTGGAACCGGATACTCAGAGTTTCCCATCTCAGGGTGAGTCAACTCAGAGTTCAGGGTTAGACTCAGAGTTTGTTGAACCTCCTACCTGGAATACCCCCTGTTCATACCTGAACACACACATCATCATCATCATCATCATCATCATCATCCTCACTGACCTGACAGGATGTTGTAGATCAGAGATGTATTGATTCCTCGGTCTCCGTCCTCTGCTCTGATTGGTCCAGGAGAAAACTCCACCACACCATCCTGAAACAGGAAAAAACAATAGCAACAACAACAGGTGTAAACAAATAAACATGTCTGCTACAGTACACTTCTTTGGTTTGTTTGTTTGTTTACCTGGTGTTTGTGTGTGATGTTGGCGGTGTAGGTGGGGTTCATGCAGACAGGAACACCTGGAGACACAGGTGTGCAAGGCAGGAAGTGAGGGTACTGGTCATCTCCATCCTCGATGTTGACGATGAGGACGGCGGACGTGTTGAACTTCTCCGCAGTGTTCGCTTCCTGTTTGTCAGGACAAACTTGTTTGTTTATTTATTTGTGTTTACTGAGGTGCCGGCAGCGTGACGGTGGTTGATGACATCACAGAGTTACCTGAGCCCAGATGGTCACCTGCAGCTGAGTCCTGCTCTCGTAGTCCAGAAGTTTGTTCAGAACCACGTCTCCACTGTTTGGTAGGTCCACCCTGAAGAACGCTGCGTCACCCTGCAGGAAACAGGAAGTACTTTTCAGAGACTTCCACAGGAAACAGGAAGTACTTTACAGGGACATCCACAGGAAACAGGAAGTACTTTACAGAGACTTCCACAGGAAACAGGAAGTACTTTACAGAAATGTCCACAGGACATGGACAGAAGTGTGGATCATCAAAATCTCTCCTGCCACGCTTCACTCCTTTCTTCATCTCTCTTTCTCCCCCTTCTCTCCTTCCATGCATTTGTAATCAGATCTGTCTTGCTTGTTTAATCAGAGCACACCTCAGCGTGCAGCCGCATCTGCCACCTCTCTGCCGTGCGCCACGTCTTGTAGTAAAAATGCGGACATAGATGTATTTGCACTGATTCTGTCCATCCGGCTTTGAGGTATCTGCTCTATAGGCTGGATCCAGGCTTTACCTGCTGACAGGCTGGCTGCTGGAAAAAAAACAAAAGGAATACTTCATCCCCCAAATATCTCACCCTGTGCTATGTCGAATTTGTCACATGCCTCCACGGTAAGTAAAGAATCCAAGAACAGGGAAAAGGTTTGATGAATTGAAGTCGTAGGAGGGCTGCGTTTAACAACCACAATATTATATCAAAAATTCTTTTTAAAAACTCTTACACAACTCATGCACTATAATCCAAGTCTCATTTATTCAGTTGTATGCTCAGTGCTTCCCAAACATGCATTTTCGCTAAACTGTAATATTTCAAAAACACTTTTGCATAAAGGCATGGAGAAATGAATAGATGAGTGATTAGTACTCTGTGCAGCAGTGGGGGCGGGGCTTCAAGGCTGTCTAATCAGACTGAATTGAAAGGCGAGCCTTCTGCGGTGGCGATAACAAGAAGTTAGCACAGCACATGATTTGTGTTAAACTCACATTAGCTCACTCTCAACATCGTCATGATGGGGTACATGACATATCTATACAAATTATAGTCTCAACTAGTTTCTAATGTTTTACCAACCCTAGATAGGCCCAATCATTGACAGCAGATTGTCAGAGTCATCCCAAAATAAGCCTTGAACCTACCATCATCAAGGAGAAGCTCCTGGACCAGCTGATGGTACTCTCTGTGATTTCTCCTCATTCTGATGGTCTCCCACCCCCACAGGTGCCCCCCCACCTGTCCATTTTTATGTTGTGAGTTTGCTTCACAGCAAAATAATGGTTAAGGCAAAGGGCATGTAATACGGTGGTTGCCTAGTAACAATTAAAAAACAATACGCAGCAAGCTGCAAAAAGTGCTCCGTCTGATCAGGGCAGGCTTCAACAAAAAAGGCAGTCTAGTGCGCCTCTGTAAGCAGCTGCATATTTCTGATGCTTTGGGGCCCTTTTGTAAGTTATTTCGGTGTACAATGACTCAGAGTAGCAACATAATTCAATATTTAAACATCATCATCATCCAAACATCATAATAAATCTGTAGCTGTTTTGGGCCCATGTGAATTGCTCAGGACTCGAGGAAGCGCAGCCTCGAGTGTGGAATTCTTTGTATGAGCTGTTCTAATAAGCTGCAAGCAGCAACACCACAGGCCAAGCGATTGGCCCGTTCCAAACAAGCATGTGTTTGAATGGATGATGCACTAGTTAAAAAGACGGGACTAAAAAAGAAGACTTTTGCCTGTGTGCAACAGACAAGGTAATGAGGTTGGAAAGTATCGTGACATGGGCTTATATATTGTTAGTTCTGGTCTTTTCATAGGATTTGTTGACAATGAGGAAATAAAACCTGATACCTTCATGTACTGTATTGAAGGAACACACGTCACAATCAAAATCCTGGCCTTGGGATACAGTGGAAGATGAAAACAGAAAAAAAGGTCAAACCATCTTGATCTTGATCAGTTCTCAAGCTAGGATGTGGCTGCACAGTAATCACTGTTGTTTGTGAGGTGGCAAGTCCTTCTTTTGTACAGTAGGAAGTGATACTCTGTTAAAACTGAGTCTGTCAGCTCAAGATGCCAGAAACAAAGTTCACACACTGCAAAATCTGACAAGCCTCACTGCCATTAATCACCAACAACAAGTCAGAAATGTACAAAACAGATGATCAGAGCAAAAAGTAACTCAGCCAACACTCCTCCTTTAGAGCTGCTCCAGTTCCCAAACTTTTTGGCTTGTGACCCCTTAAAATGAAGCATAAGACCACTCATCACAGGTTATGACCTCAGTGAGCTGAGTTGTGAGCAGTTCAAAGAAAGATTGATTTTTTTTCTTCTCAGATTGTTTCATTTGAAGGATTTTCAAAGGCCTGAAGAAGTAGAAGCTTTCACAAGAGAAAACTCAAGAAAATAAATGTAATGATTGATTCCATTTGACATATTTAATACCTTTGAGTTTCATAGTGCAAAGTTGTGTTTATTAACAAGGACACTTACTACTTTTGTCCCAATGATGTAACAACCCTATTGCCAAACAAGAATCTTGGTTTTGCATTGTATTGTTATTCAAAAATTCTTGCTTTCTCCTATACGTGTTTTCAGACTGAAGGAATTTTTTCAAAGAACATCCATATTTTACGGTGTCCGCACTGCAAGAACTAGAAACAATCATAGTTCATTGAACACAATTTTGAGGGACTTTTTAAGCTCCCATTTTAGAGTAGGTTCTCTTCCAGCACAGAAGGAGTAAAGTCAGGGTACGAAGCTTGGTTAAACACAGCAAATGCAGCACCGGCTATGGCCCTTATTTAAAAATCTGTTAGCCATTTAAACATTAGACAACAGAAATGCATGGGAGCACAGAAGATGTGTACAATTAGCACAGTTTCAAGGTAGGTACCCAAGAATACTGTCACAAATTCAGTTTCCAACCAAATGTTTCTGTTCCTGAAATATGACATGAAAAAATTGGCCAGAAAAGTATTTTTGTCGAACTTTATGATGTCACAGTGAAGTTGATCTTTGACTTTTTGGATATATAATGTCATCACTTATTCATTAGATCCCATTAGACATTTGTGTGAAGTTTTGTCATAATTAGCGTATGAATTCTTGAGTTATGGCCAAAAACATGCTTTGTGAGGTCACAGAGACCTTGACCTTTGAATTTTAAACACCAACCTCAAATCACTTCATTCTTGAGTCCAAGTGGACGTTTGTACCAAAGTTAAGAAAACCCCCTAAAGGTTTCTTGACATATCACATTCACGAGAATGAGACGGATGGAGGGTCACAGTGATCTTGACCTTTGACTATCAAAATCTAATCAGTTCCTCCTTTAGTCCAAGTGAATGTTTGTGCCAAATTTAAAGAAATTACTTCAGGGTTGTCTTGAGATATCGCATTCACAAGATTAAGATATAGGCACATTAGCAGCGATGACAATGGAAACGTTAAAAGGCCCTTGAATGTATGTAGGTCTAAGAGGAGTTTCCCAGTGTCAAGTTTTTGTAAGGGAAACACCAGAATTGTTTGATCGGCTACATCATGGTTAATGTTTGGGAAAGATTGAGGATTTGGCAAAACAATACAATGTCATGCTATGGTCAAGGAACTAAAATACTTTGCTAGGGTTAGAAACAGGGCGTAAATAATATCAGCCAAAATGCACACAGGGATACTGGAGGTGTTCTGGGCACATCCCACTGGTAGGAGGCCCCAGGGCAGACCCGGAACATGCTGAAGGGGAATACATATCTCATCTGGCCTGGGAATGCCTTGGGGTCCCCCAGGAGAAGCTGGAAAGCATTGTTGGGAAGGGAGATATCTGGGGTGCTTTGCTCGGCCTGCTGTCCCCGTGACCTGGCCCTGGATAAGCACATGAAAATGGATGGATGGATACTGGGCTGGATGGAGAGATTAAATGGCAGCCAAGCTCATAACTACTTAGCACAAGCCTCCACTTTAGAAACTGCTATAAAGACCAAAATATAACATAAATACAAGCATAAGACAACAGTGACCTACAAGATGCAATCTCATTGGTTAATGATCACCTTGGTTGCTGAAGGTCAACTTACATAAAGGTCTGGCCATCAGATGTTCTTCTGTTGTTCTGAGTATGACGACTAATCAAGAGACCAAAATGATGAAAGCTATGAGGTAAACTCTTTGCACCAAAAGGTAGGATACTTGTTATTGATTCACATATTGATTTATGTTAAGTCTACTGTCCGTCTGACTCAAAGGCGTGCAGCAGAAGGCACAGTTGTTGAAACTGAGGGGTCGTTAAGTCACCTCACACCTGCCACAGGCTTAGAAAATTACTAAGTGAAAGTTCAGACAATCTAGGAAGGTCCACTGACACACTTATGCACTCATGGGCATCAACATGTCAACATATATTTACATATGTGGAGTTTTGAGCCTCTGTGGTGTTCAGATAAGGTTTAGAGAGCCTCGTCTCTCAGCGTGTGTTCAAAATAGGTCATCTCATTCTGCGACTCCGAGCGAGCACGCCTGCTTCTTTTCCTGCCCTGATTTCAACAACATAAACAACTGACGGGAAGTTTTCCCCCCTCTCCCTCTCTCCATCTATCTCTTTAAAGCAGCGCTCCTCATCAGCGTAACCCAGTGAGGTTAAGTAAATAAGTCTATTTTATGCAGAGCAAGAGACAGAGGAATGCTAGTTCTCAAAGTGCTTGTATTTTGGTATTCTAGTTGTGCGTCAAGTTGGATTTGTTTGCTACTCTGCCTTTTCCAGCGCCACCTGCCAACACGTACACTGACACACACATTCGCACGCACACACACAGACCCTTGCCTCCATGCTTCAGCTTCCTTTAGTTGCTCAGCAGGGGGACTGTCAAACTGAGCTCAGTACCATTTCTTTACTGTGCTGCTCTATCATGCAGGATATCTCTCCTGACACAGAGCTGTCATGGCCTTCAGGGCTTGAAGATGGCGATGCAAAGGAGCAAAAAGTGGAACAGTGAAAACAAGCCCCTCATTTATTTCGGCGCATGTATGCTGATGTCTGCATGTATCTATATTTGTATGCACGTCGACGTGGGTGAAAGCAACGCTGTGCGTGTGGAAATTTCTGTAGAAATACCTTTAGATGATTCATGGTGTTAAACAGGATAATCCAGTATCCTAGTTTTACTGTGCTGACATTGAGGGTTGATTAGCACAAGGCTTAAGCAACATCTTTGTGGTTACTGTTTTCAAAACATGACTGAGGTCAGCTTATTGCAACATGATGAATTACAAGAAATAGCTATGATACTTGTGTCGCCCCTCCCACTGTCTTGGAGGATGTTCCTACGAGCCTCATCAGGCGGTTGGCTGACATGGGAGGGTTGTTGCTTTGATTAAGCTCACCTGGGCCTTCCACGCTGTAAAAAGTACCTCATGTTTTCACTCTACCTCTGCCTTCCTGCAGCTGATGTCCACCTGGCATTGCTTTTGGTTTGAACCCTCAGCACCCCCACAGCACACCTGATACTAGCCAGGCTAGCTGCTTTCCCCATTTCCTGTCTTAATGCTAAGCTAAGCTAACAGGCTGCTAAATATAGCTTTAGATTTACTACAGAGATATGATAGTGTATCAATCTTCTCATCTAATTTTCAGCTAGAATCGTTTTGCCATAACACCTTTACTCAGCTATCTATCCCTTTTATATCTGTAGTTGTATAACGGCATTGCAGGCTATGCTGCAAATCAATGAGCAGGACCTCAGTGTGGTAATACAGGATTCATAGAACTGAACATCATTGTGAGGAACCTTGATTTGTCAGGTATTAAATTCAAAAATTCTCACCTTTTTTATTTGTAAACTGTGTTGTGTCTCAGCTGAGTTTGAAGGTTCATCACTAACCTTGGAAACAGTGCTGTAGTTTAACAAAATATTCTTAGCATAATCCAGTAAATTGTATCCACTTGTAACTTTTATATTTTCTGCATCCCGTGGCCTTCATTTGAGGATGGAGTTTGTTCCGTTACTTACTTAGGGTTATGTGATTACAACTGAACCATTTCCATCACATCTAAGCAAACTGCATTCATTGTTAAAGGCTATGAAACATGGCTTAAATCTCTGGCAAATATCCTGTGAGTAGAGTTAAGATGCTGTGACTTTTTTCAAACTGTTTGTCAAATGTGTGTCCTCTTTTCTCTTTTTTATTCATTAAAACTCAACATCTTCGGGTTTTGTACTGTTGGTTAGGCAAAAGATGACAGTGAGGATGCATGTTGGACTTTGGGAAATGATCAATGTTATGCATGTTCATACTTCAAAAGAGCTAGCGCAAAGTTTGGTTCACACAGACCAAAATGAACTTGTTCACATTTATCGTTCACAATCAGAATTATGAAGTGTGCAGTCCTAAAACTCCTGTTAAAAGGAAGGTTTGGTTCAGATGTAAGCCGGATTTATAGTTGTGTGGCAGACCCTACACCGTAGCCTATGCACGTCGCCTATGCCGTTGTTAGCATTTACACTTGTGTGGTGGTCTGTCTGTGTCACTCTGCAGTTACACCTTCAAAACACTAGTCAGCGGCGAAGGTTTCTGTGAAGTGCTGTTAAGCTTAGCTGAGTCAAAACCACACCCAAAACACACATTAAACATGGAGACAATTTCAAACACAAGTACACAAAAGGCTTCACTATAACTCGCAGGATTCTCAGACAAACACTTCTCTTTATCGGGACACATTTTATCCACAAACACAAGGTAACGGTACATAATTTGGCTCCATTACAACTCACAAGATTCACTGACAAAACAACTGTCTTATACTGAACATGTTTTCCAAACAAATGTAACATGCTAACGTTATTAGCAAAGCCTATGGCATTTTACATTGTATAAATTAGCCTAGTGATGAGTGGAGATTTCCTCTGCTCATATGAAGCCAGGATAAATCACACACAAGACTTAAAATATTATTTTTGTGGAGGCTTTATTGTCTTCACAATTTATTGTTTCTTATCTGTGAAATTAAAGTAAATAAAAGCTTCGTTTCCGCTGAGAGAAACGGTGTCGACGCAACGTGTCGTGACAGGCTACGGCGTAGGGTACCAGTGCAAGTGATTCGCCTGAGTGCCAAGTTTGTAAAAACACACCTCATTTTGAAGTACCAGCACTGAGCTTTTATTTTGAAGTGCCGTTTCCTGCTGTAGAGTGAGTGACTCATGAACAGCTACTTGACGGATGGTGCTCAAAGTCAAGGAAGGATCCTGAAACGGCTGAATTACAAGGAGGCTACGTCATTGAATCCCATCACAGGACTGTTCCAGTGTCAAGGATCCTTCTAATTCTACCTTCAGAGAATTTTCTAGGATGCATGTTTGTATCCTCAGCCACAATTTCATAATGACGTACCACAGGATTTATACCCTGCTAACAGCTACACTGGAGCGGTACCTAGCTGGTATAAAGTAATTAGAGGACACTGATACAATAGAGAGTGGAAAAAGGAAATGTTTCCAGCACTGAGCGACAACGTCAAAACTCTTTTCAACTAATTTAAGGTAACAAGAGTTTATGAAGGCAAAGTGAAGTGAGAGACAGATGACAGAGATTAGGTCTCTTCCTGAGAAACGAAGATGGGAAGGAGAAGTGAGACAGACGGTGACCAGGGCACAGCTTCCTATGCGAGAGTAGCGTGCAGACCGCGGTACAAAATTAGCACCATTCTCTGACTAAACGCTGCTGAAACACGCAAGCTGCTCGTAGATTTGCTTCACTCACATACTCCCTGTTGAACGGCACTCACAAGCTGCAGACACACAGACACATGCGTACAGAGAAAAGCAACATAAAGGACGTGATGAACAAATTCAGGAGGGAGAAATCAATGCCCTGTTGCGTCAGATTTCATCAGAGTCAGGAAGTGAGGGTAAGGGGCACTTCAATTTTAACTGAAACACACACAAAGCCACATCCACATGTCATATAAAAAGAAGCACATGACCAGGAGCAAACCATGACAGAGCAGCCTCGCATCTGAGCAAGAAAAAATATCTGCAAAGCTGGTGGTTTAGCAGCGATGGAGGCCGCTCACCTGCCTGTTACAGTGAACAAACAAGACACATGCACACTTATTTAGGTCATATATTTACGTGTATATGCAACATGCAGGTAATAACAGTAAGGAGGAGCTGAGCCGACGCAGCGCAGGAGCAAACGACCGCACAGAGAGCACACACAAGTGGTGGACAAGAACGCAGGGGAACTTTATCTGAGCGGCAGGTTTCGTTCTTGTTAAATGTGCGAAAGGGCATTCGGCAAACGCGAGTGAAAGAGAGGAAGAGGAGGCGATATGGAATGAGGAAGAAAGATAAAGCGAGAGATAAACCCGACAGAGAGAGGAGGAGGGGGGAAAAAAAGGAAATGCACGACAAGTGAGACGAAAATGTGCCAGACAGATTTACAAAGAGAGACACATATTCAACAGCAGGCACTACGGGGGTCGGACGAGTGTGTGTGTGTGTGTGTGTGCGTGTGTGTGTGAGGAGGGGCTAGGTTAAGCCGGGCTACAGATGCAGCAGAGCAGACAGGCATCTGTCCTGTACATCTGCCACAGCGTCTACAGCAGAGCGGACTGTCACAAGACCCCCCGTGAACACACACACACACACACACACCGTGGAGGGGCATACTCACACACACACACTGTGAAATAGCTCAATTAAGATGATCAGACTGCAATTAGTGTGCGCCCTTGTGAATCACAAAAGGTAGATTACACACATCCGTGGTGTGGGGCTTGGGTTAAGACGTGAACAATCGGCGAGTTCAGCCGGCTCGCGCTCCTTTTACAACATCTCCATTTGTGAATCTCGCGGCGTACCGGTGACCTACACACAAGCGCCTGTTCCGTGTTTGATGTGTGACCTCCACGAGGCCCCCGTGAGCCTCCAAAGCACTGATAGGAAGTTGCCTAAAACGACAGGATCTTGCAACAACATGTACTAGATGTGAGCTCTGATATGTTACCACCTAAAAACAGCAGGTAAACAAAGTCACAGTGATGAAAGTGTGGGTTGTCTAACAGCCCGCAGCATCAACAGACAGCGAGGGGGGAAAACAAATGTTTATTATTTATATAAGCTGAGAGGTAGATTAAAGAGATATTGTGACACTGAGAAAGTGGAGTTAATACTTGTTTCTGTGTACATGCACTGGTGCAGGTAACTCTGAAAGGTATCTGGTGTATTCGACCGTCTTTAGCCGCACTTCTGCCACAACCACAACCAGATGTGATGAAATGAATGAGTGAGTTATTTTTATTTCGGTTACATACATCACAAATAATCAGACATCAGACAGGTCACCAGACTATCACAGGGCTGACACATGGAGACAGACAACCACTCACACCTACGGACAATTTAGAGTCACCAGTTAACCTGCATGTCTTTGGACTGTCGGGGAAAACCGGAGCACCCGGAGAAAACCCATGCTGACACAGGGAGAACATGCAAACTCCACGCAGAAGGGCTCCCCCACCTTGGGTTCGAACCAGGATCCCTCTTGCCTGTGAGGCGACAATGCTAACCACTGCACCACCGTGCCGCCTAGTAATGTGTTACAGAAATAAGATAACTTTTTCCAGGAACAAGCAGTGTAACTAATGACACTACTGACTTGAACTACAACACCACATCAGCAGGCTCACTTTAGTAATAGTCGTGCGGCGTGGCCACGTCACAAAGCGGCTGGAAGTACTCCCATTACTTTGATTTTGTCGCGAAGAAAGATGACAACAACACTGTTGCTGCAGGTAGTTGGATTAAAACTTTTTCCACGTCCTCAAACCTCCAGTCTGAAACACCTCGTCTTCTACAACCGACAGCACAACAACGTGAAGCTCCAGGAAATACACCCCACCAAAGGTGAGCCTCCTCGGAGGTGGCGCTACACTGGCTTAACAACCTAAACTGGATTTTAATCGTGGACAGCTGCAGTGACAAAGAAGTGATGAAGCTTGTGGGTGGATGTGTGGTGGATGAAATGCTGCAACATGAGCGACTCCGTCTTTCCGACAGAACTTTGGGAAAATACTGGTCACAGGCAGCTGAAACCCCCCAGGTCAAAAAGAAGCTATCTAGCATTAGCTACACTTAACAGCGATTACCCTGACATTCACACAGAGGCACTCATCTGAATTTGGGGGAGATACACAATTACCAGTTTTATGGGGTGTGATGGAAAAATAATAAACCAAGAAGTGTAACAAATTACTGTTGGCAGGGAGTAATAAGTAAAGTAATACAGTTACTTTTGAAAAGAGTAATGAGTATCGAGTAATGTATTTAGAGTAACAGGCCCAACACTGGCTGACACACAAAGACAGACAACCATTCATGCTCAGGGAGGACACTGGAGAACCTGGAGAAACCCCACGCTAACACAGGGAGAACATGCAACCTCCACACAGACGGCTGCAGCCAGCTGTCCGGTTTGAACGCACAACACCACTAACTGTGACAGTGCTAACAACTGTCGCCCAAAAAACACGAAAAAGGATTCTTATTTTACGGTGTTTATACACTTAAGAAAACACACTTACTATGTTATATTCCATTTCTGTCAATATATCCCCTTAAATCTTTTACAATGAACGTTCAAACTGTAACGATCCCTAAGTCCCCAGCAGTTAAATGGAGGGTTGGGAGGTGAGCTAACGTCCTCTTCTGTCAGCAAAACGTAAAACTGCTTAAGAGAACGCCACTGGGTCCAGAGTAAAGACCAGTTTCCACCAAACACTTTCAGTAAGGTCCCTTTGGAGCCAACAGTAACCCTTCAGACATGGTAGCTAGACCCTAGTGTTTCCACTACAAACAGTACTCTTAAATGTGGGCGGGGTTGTTGTCACTCACTGAATTTCCTCCTTTATCAGTCTGCACCTTGTTTATCGTCCACAGAACGAGGCTGCACGCCCACATTTTCAGAGCAAAATAAAACAGGCTGCAGTGAGAGTCTCTCTCCATGGGATATTT
>JAPZEB010000016.1:14460304-14471788 GCA_029783705.1 Chaetodon striatus
AATAACAAACACAAGTTCCTCCCCAGTGCTTTAAAAATTATTTGACATGCCTCCCCTGTTTTGCACCACCTGCTACGGCCTCATAAATAACGAACAGTCCCTGACAGGAAAACAAGACGTAAGGCGAGGGGGGATTTTGCAGACTTGCAGATTCCTTGAAATTTACAGTTAGTGTTGAGTCAAAACTTCAGAGATGTTTTGAGTGTTCTCCTCAAACCATCTGAAGGTTCAGGGGGGAGGAGGTGGATGGCTGTTTGCATTTTTGGCAATCTAACATGTTCGACTCTGCCAGGCAACTGTTACAACTAAATCAATTTCAACCTGTAATTCAACACAGACCTGAGTGTGTGTGTGTGTGTGTGTGTGTGTGTGTGTGTGTTCCAACAGGCATCTTTCATTGTTTCGTGAGCAGCGCTGCTCTGGTTGATGTCTCTTTCTCCTCCTTACCTTCTGGCCGATCGTCAAAGTCCTCGTCCTCCTCCTCGGAGCCCACTGAATACTCGGACTGGTTATCTGAAATGTCAGCATGCCACTCTGAAACAGCACATAGTGGTCTGTCAATAGGCCAGGCCCATTCACCTCCACTGTGCAAGCAGTAACTCAAACACAAGACACGTCACCTAAAGTCCTGCTAATTCTACAAAGATCATAAGCTTAAACAGGAGATAAATCTTGACAATAAATAACGAGTACAGTCTTACTTTGAGCAATCATTTATAGGATCATGTGACAGAGGATTTGTTGTTAAATCCACAGTTTGATATACAACAGCTTACAGGAGTTTACTCAGCACCAGGTCCAAACCCGGGCCCTACCTTGGTCTTCCTGTGCAGCGTCGTTGTAGTTGACAGGCTTGCGGTTCCTCTTGCCTTTGCCCAGCTTGCTTGCCAGGTCCTCTTGTTGCTGCTCGTAATGGTGCCGCAAC
The DNA here is from genome assembly GCA_029783705.1 of Chaetodon striatus. Classification (NCBI taxonomy): domain Eukaryota; kingdom Metazoa; phylum Chordata; class Actinopteri; order Chaetodontiformes; family Chaetodontidae; genus Chaetodon; species Chaetodon striatus. The sequence continues at coordinate 14,461,230 of JAPZEB010000016.1, forward strand.
AGTTTCTCCCAATAATCCGGATCAACGTTCTCCTCCTGTTTGATGATCTCCCGCTCAATCTCCTCGATCTGGAGCATCGGGGACAATTATTAGCAGACATTTGTCATTCTGTCATCGGATTTAATGTCTCTGAAATGAACATAACTGAGTGTGTTTATCAGTCCTGTGCATACATTTTCGGTGCAACTGCGATTCACATGTTAAAACTTTCTTTACATAATTTCCTGCAGAGCTAAAAAGCGCTTAGACTGAACACAGTCATTGAAATGATGACAGAGAAGAGCTGGGGGTTTGACATAGCACTCTTTAGGCCTTTGCACACCAAATCCGAATTTTTTTAATGAATTTTTAAAAATCCGTCATCCGACAAAACTTGTTACACCTTGCACACTGAGTCCGATGTGTTTTATTGTTCTATTTGTTGTGAAAGTTCGCAATACAGGACAAAATGAGAAGCCACATTTGCACCCTAGCACCTCTCGTCTGGAGTTATCACAAGTGCTATATCATAGGCGACTGGACTTGCTTGAGTTTTTTGAAGTTTCATCCAAGAAGCTTCCTTAGTCCTAAACGACTGGTGCGAAGTCGCAGGCTTTATACTCTGTGTGGCTGTGAACCCTTCCCGAGTCATTAGGGTCACATGAGAGCTCTGAGTTTCCAGGTGCAAATGGGGGTTAAGTGTCTGGGAAGGAATCCCAAGACTGCATTGTGGGTGATAAATGGTGTCGTAGACCACCTCCTCTGTTTAACGATGGTCTGTCTGTTAGAGTTGAGGAAGCCTCTTGGATGCGAGGCGAAACGTCTTCAAGGAACCCAAGCAAGTCCAGTTGCCTACGATACAGCATTAAGATTACCATGACCTGGATGACTGAGAGTCTTCACCGACATCCTCTGGAGTTACTTACAATAAGAGAGGCTCTGGCATGCAGTTCCAGATTTAAGGGAGTAGACCCTCAAATTGAGCAACTGCATGCCTGAGCCTCTCTTATTTTAAGTCTTGTTTATGCTACAACGTTACCTCCCTGGTGGCTGCCACTCTCTGCAGGAGTCTTGTATTTGGCACAGCGGCTACCTGAAGGAGCTGAGCTCTCCTCACTCTCTATCTCCACGCTGTTGCTTGCTCCCTGTCTTGTGTGCAGTCCTCATCCATTATTACGTCCTCCTCCTTGACTATCATCCACCTGAATATTACAACCTGACGCACTTAAAGTAAGCTATCTTCATTGCTTTGTGGTCGAACGACTCACTGAAGGCTTTTGGCAGACGCAAATAAAACCTACCAAACTGTTCAGAAAACATTCATAACGGACGAAAGTTTCGGAGTCAGCGTGCAGACATAGGTTCCATGTCTGAAGGGTTACTTTTGGTTCTGACGGTACCATACTGAAACTGGGCTTAAGGTCACCAATCCAGCAGCACCATCTCCTTCAGCGTCCAGTCCATAAAATTTCGGAAATGGTTAAAAAGGTTCCTTCATAACCCCAACAAACAGTCCAAAATCCCCAAATATTCAGCTCAGTATCAACGAAGCATCCGTCATAGTATTTGTAACATCCTCTCCACCTCCTCCCTCTCACCTTATCCTCCTCTCGGACCATGTACTGGGCCACTTTGAAGGAGCTGAGGTACTCGTTCATGTTCTGGACGTCCGAGTCGTCTGTGGCGTCTTGGCTTCGGTCCAGTAACCTCTCTATGGCAACGTTATCGTAGTGGATCACGCTGCCCTCGTCCTCAACTTTGTCCCCAGAACTATTCTTCATGCCTGCCAATTAAAGTTAGAGTTAAAAGTGGAAATGCTATGTCCAGTTCTTCAAGATAAATAAATAATAAACAAATGAATGTATGTTGTCGATAAAACCAGAATAAGACCAAATGTTCGACTCCAACTTCGAACATTGAAGCTAAATGTTTTCACTAATCTTCCCTTGACGAAATACTCCATCTTCTCACCTTCTACTTCATCCTTGAACAGCTCTTCTGTTCCAAACTTGAGGATGTCGTCCAGTTCCTGTTTGGTCATAGAACCAGCTTTGGATCCCAGACCTGGCCGGACCACCAGGTGGGTCAGCATCATCTTCCTCTTGGCCACCTGGGTGATGCGCTCCTCCACGCTGGCTCGCGTCACGAACCGGTAGATCATCACCTTGTTGGCCTGTCCGATTCGGTGGGCTCGACTGAACGCCTGCGCAGAGAGCCATAAAGCTGAAACATGAAGTATGCGTAGCACTGAATCGTTACCTTGCTCTGCAGCTGTCAGGCTACTGTACCTGTATGTCATTGTGAGGGTTCCAGTCAGAGTCGAAGATGACGACTGTGTCTGCCGTGGCCAAGTTGATGCCCAAACCTCCCGCTCTGGTGGAGAGCAAGAAACAGAACTGACAAGCACCAGGGGCTGCGAGCAGAGAGACAGAGAGAGTGTGTGAGAAACAAACAGCCAGTAACATTAAAGGGGTAGTTCAGGGTTTTTGACGGTTTGCCTAGCTTGACGGTGTGACCACAGTTCACAAGCAGTGATTGATGTGATTGACAGCTGTGTTCGAGACTCCTCAGCTCTGAGCGGTTGTTTTCATACAGTCGGACTAAGGACTAAGTGGAGGCAGAGGAACATGATTTTTTTTTTTTAACAGGCATCTCTCTCCAGTATTGTGTAAATGTAGCGACAGTTTCAGCCAATATAACAAAATGTTACATGTATAAAAGTTACCACTAAAGGAGTGCACATCATCCAGTGTCTCACCATTGAAACGGTCGATGGCCTCTTGTCTCAGCGCTCCTGTGATGCCTCCATCAATTCTTTCATACTTGTAACCTTCATGGTCCAAGAAGTCTTCTAGTAAATCCAGCATTTTAGTCATCTGTACGTGGAAGGGAGAAAGAGAGCTGGTCATATGTGTAGAGCTGTGCCGAAGAGTTCGAAGCTTCATTCATTACACTGACATTCAAACTCTAAATCAAAATTTGAACGCTGCATTTTCATTCGGTTTAAACCCAGTAAAAAAACGACCCATTATTTTCAGGGTACAACCCCACATCGGCCGCAGCTTGACATGCGTCAGCGCTCCTGAACGTGCCGCCCCGTGGCACTTTACACCACTGTAAAGTCCAGCCTCGCCGCCCCACTCGCTCTCTGCTTGTACATACTAGCCCCTGTAGAGCTCCTCTTCTCTGCTCCTACAGCAGCTCGACTCCTCTCCTCACCATGGATGCATTAAGAGAACTCCGTTTCTGTCTTGTGTGTGACAAAGACTGGATGACGAGAGACTCGTTGGTAAGAAATATCTGAGCTAAACGACCCACAATCCCGTCATTATAAAGACCATGGCCAAAAAGATTTCCTTGAATCACTTTATTCTGATTGAAAATTTTGTTAATTTTTGAGATTTTCTTTGTTTGTTTTTTCAGAGATGACATCATAAAATGTGACCACCTCATTGGAAAATCTCACTAGAGGCTTAAATGTTTAAAAAAATTAAAAGACATTTGCTACAGCGCTACCTGTGTGTGTTTTCATCTATACTCTATTACCCACGCGCAGCTGGAATCAATCTGCTGCTGAGCCTTCTGGAGGCGTCATGGGAGTAATTTAACATCTGTGAAGGGAGGTGTCCATCTGGCGTGTGTGTGTACTTGCCTGTGCTCAGCATACTGTATACGTGTGTGTCCATGTGAGTGTGTACCTGTGAGAAGACCAGCACTCGGTGCCCCTGCTCTTTCAGTTTCCTCAGCATCTTCTGCAACAGCATCAGTTTCCCAGAGGCCTTAGTCAGGGCCGACCCCTCGTAAGCACCGTTGGGGGTTTTTTGGGCTTCCTACAAACACACACACACACACACACATATTCCATGAGGAACAAATGCCTGTCTGCATCTTAACTGTAACTTTAACTGTATACTACATCTTCAAAATACAAATATGATACAAAAGCACTACTGAAAATGGCCACCAGGTGTCACTGTTCTGCAATTCAGGAGTAATCCAAAGCAAATGCATTTATTATCAAAGCATTATCTTTGGCTACAAAGGCGGTATTGTCTAGGATAAGAGTGTGTGTGTGTTTCTCTCACCATGGAGGCGACGGGGAAGAGGTAGGGATGGTTGCAGCACTTCTTTAGGTCCATCATGATGTTGAGCAGGGACACCTGGTTTCCTCCGCCTTTCGAGTTCAGAGCCTCGAAGTTCTTGGTCAGGATCAGCTTGTAGTATTTTCTGTATTTAAAAACATGTAGACACATGAGGACCGCAGCGCCGCACACACAGACTAAGATAAACTTCCTTTTTCTCCTGTCCACCCTCCATTGTTTCATTTTTAATGAAAACATCCTGAAAACTTTCTGAGGAATTGTCTCACTTCAATATCACAGGTTAGATTTGCAATTTTGTGCTGCAAATACAAGTATAAAGATTGCTGTAAATCAATTTAGACCTAATTCATCAGTGGGATATGGAGGATTTTTGATTGATTAACTAAATTAGATGTCAAATATGCATTAAATTTTCAGTGTGGGGCTTCTTAAACTCTATTAAATCAATCATTTTTATAAATGTTTCAATATATTGTGAGAAATTTAATCTTTTATCTCGCACAGCAGCCGTCAGACTTTTCAAAATGCAAATAACCACAACTAGTCAAACACAGTTTAAGTTATTTGCAGGACTTCTAGTTTAAAACTTTGCTAAATTTGATATGTAAAAACTTTTCTTTCATGTTAAGGTTGGACTAACTATTTCTACATGCAGCCAGGTCTAAAATAAATATAGTACAAACTGAAATACAGTCATTGAAGAGGAGTTGAAATAATGGTTAAATGCAACCTTCATTTCTTACAAAATAAATAAACTGCCCAGTTTTAACATAAGTTGCCAGATGTACTGATGTATTGTGCCGGCTCGTCCATCACAGAGGCTGAGGCCAAATTGTAGACTGTCTTTAACGTTATCCAAAGTCAGCTTTCACAAGTAAAGCTGGTTTTAAATGCTGATAAAACCAAGGTTATGGACTTCTCAAATGCCAGGAAGAAGCCTGTGAGCACTCCTGATGTTATTACTACTCAGGTGGTCAATTGTTACAAATATCTCGGTATTTGGCGTGATGACTTGTATTTTAGACCTCAGGTTGATAATCTTTAATAAAAAGCTGAGGCTGAAGTTATGGTTTTATTTCAGAAACAAGTCCGTCACTGGTATTTGTTCATTTATAAAGCCATACTTTGATTAAACAGAGATCTGTCTGTACCTACGGTCTGAGATCTCAAGACTTAGTTTTGATGTCTGCTCGTAGTGCTCAGACTGAGCTGGGAAAGAAAGCTTTTATGTGCTCTGCTCCTCTCACTTTGAATAACCTTCAAAAAGATTTGAAACTACGTGAGGTGGTAATATTTCAACATGCTCCTGTGTCTCTTTTATGTTTTTATTGTGTTGTTGTTTGGCTGTAACTTTTGTGTGCTGTCGACGAACTCAACGGGACGTACCTGGCTAAATACAGGCTGAATAAAAATAAACAGTTAAATACTGGGAATTCGAAAGGTTAGACCACTGCGCATTTTCAGTGTCTTAAAGAAGAAAGAAAATGTAGGCTAAACGGTCGATGATGTAACTAGAGGGAAACGGGCATCAGCTAAAATGTCGATCACCAGCGTAGATCCGTATTTCCCCCTGAACCCTCCGATGTGTGTCGTACTTCTGCATGGGGCTCAGCTCCACTCTGACAATCAGCTCGGTCTTGGCGGGCATGTTCTTGAAGACGTCGGCCTTCAGCCTCCGCAGCATGTGAGGCCCCAGCAGGTCGTGGAGCTTCTTGATCTGATCCTCCTTGGAGATGTCGGCAAACTCTTCCAGGAAGCCTTCAAGGTTACTGCACGGAGAGATGGAACTGGGTGAAGGACTGATAATACTGGTCCGTATTAGCAAACACGATCTGCCTCCATCAATAAACTGTCACTATCAAAAGGAAAATAATCAAATACGTGTGTGTGTGTGTGTGTGTGTGTGTGTGTGCGTGTGTGTGTGAGAAGTCGTACTTGAAGCGGTTGGGTGTGAGGAAGTTGAGCAGGTGAAACAGCTCCTCCAGGTTGTTTTGTAGAGGAGTTCCCGTCAGCAGCAGCTTGTGGTCGATCTTATAGTCGTTCAGACGCCTGAAAAACTGCCAGAGAAAAAGAAAACTCCATCATACGTCTGCAGTCATTTTTATACACGTTTTGAAAATATTCAACTTTTCCTAACTGGACCAAAAGGCAGTTCTACATCTGACATAAACAAACAAACAAAGAACTATATTGTATTTGTCATGAAATTCTTCCAAACCATTTTTAACTTTTGTGGCAAATATGGAAGATGAAAAACTGTAATGAAACACACTAAACTCCCCTTTTTGTTAATTAATACTCTGTATATCTTTGTTGAATTACCAATAAAAAATACCTTGTCTAAAAAAAAAGATATTGTAGTGAATTCAAAAACAGTGTTGCAATTAGACTGTTTGTCCACCAGAGAGCGCTGACCAGTGCGGCTCTCATCAACCACAGAGACTCCTGGGGCTGTTCAAACTCTCTTAGAAAACTCTCAGAGAGCTCCTAATATATTTGGCGTCACACTTGTGTTTGGCCATGTCTGCGGTGTCTGTCAATTAGCTGTCCATTAGCCTCTCACTCTACAGAAAAAAACAGCACTTCAAAATAAAAGCTCTGTGCTGAAAATTCACTGCACTTAAAAATAAAGTTTGTTTTTTCAAACTTGACACTTGCCGTCCAACTAGGTTGGACTTGCCACCCACTTTTGGACCGCGACCCACCAGTTGGGAACCAGTGATTTAGTGGGACTTGACAGACATTAGCTACTGTACAGTACCTTGGACTGATTGTTCTTGAGGCGGTGAGCCTCGTCTACCACCAGACAGGCCCAGTCGATGGACTTGAGCGCCGTCTGGTCGATGGTCACCAACTCGTAGGAGGTCAGCAGCACGTGGAATTTGATGGGAGCCTCTCTCTGAGGGAAACAAGAGAGGAAGCAGGACAGGAGGTTATATGATTTCAGGACTCGTTAATGTTTACGCTAACAGGTTTAAATTTGGCAAACGCACTGAAAAGAGGTCAAAAGAATCATGTTTGCTCTCCATGTCCCTTCAGGGCTTCTGTAGGAGGTGATGAAAACACAAGAGCTGGGCATTCTGGCTACAAATTAATACACATGATCAGATGAAAGCAAATTTTCTAATTATGGTTCCCATCTATGTGAGATTTTTGAGTTATATTTTTCAAGGAATTATCAGGAATCGTTTAAAACAATAACATGATTAGATCAAATAATTACTTCACGATTCCACTGATAAAAAATAAAATTAAAGTATTTAATTTTCTCCCAGCCCGAGATAACACTCATCTGTTTTACTTGTTATCTTCTGTCGTCCTTATAATTAATTCTGAGATTTTGGCTCCTCACCCTCAGCTTGAAGGCCTTCTTCCCTCCTTTGACGGCCGTGTCGTCGAAGGAGAACTCGTTCTCTCTGATGATGGCTCGGCTGTCCTTGTCTCCCGTGTACGTCACCACGTAGAAGTCGGGCGCCCACATCTCGAACTCCCTCTCCCAGTTGATGATGGTGGAGAGCGGAGCGCTGACCAGGAACGGACCCTTGGTGTGGCCCTGAGGGACGGAGGAGGAGGAACAATTCATGCAGTGTTTTCAGTGGAACGAGACAACAGCGGGACCAAAGGGGGCTCCAGTACCTCTTTGAAGAGAGAGTAGAGGAAGACGATGGTCTGGATGGTCTTGCCGAGGCCCATCTCGTCTGCAAGGATGGTGTCTGTGCCCTGAGCCCAGGAAAACCGGAGCCAGTTCAGACCCTCCAGCTGGTACAGGTGCAGCGTCCCACCTGTCGATGTAACAAAGTCGGGCTGTTCCTCGTATTTTATCGTTGGCTGGAAGGAGAGAACGAAGAGGAGAAACTTGATTGGGACACAGTTGATTGTATATGTAACTTATATGGCCATCTGCTCCAGACAGGTTACTGCAAGTGTTTAAATGAATCACTCTGCTACATGTAGCTACATGCTAACGTCAGGATAACACGTCATTGTAGTTGCCGATGTTGTTAACTTCTCTCACATCACATCACATTTCACATCATATTCCTGCTGGAACATGTCGGGTCATGAAGATTTTGGTTTACAAGCTGTAATTGCTGATCTTTCACAGTAAAAAGTGGTGCTATACAGTTGTTCCCCAGCTGCAAATACACTGCTCCATGTAGCTGCACGCTAATGTCAGGGAATCCTGTAATCTTGGCTGCCGATGTTGTAAATTTCTCACTAATTTTGGATGATATTTCTGCTGAAATATACCCAATTGAGTTTATAAGCTTTTAGTGGTGATTTTTCACAGCAGATAATGCCGCTATACGGTCATTCTCTGGCTCCAAGCACACTGCTACATGTAGCTAAATGCTAACATCAGCCAACCATGTGTTCTTGGTTGCCAGTGTTGTTAACTTTTCTTCCCAGTTTTGGATCAAGTTCCTGCTGAAACATGTCGGTTTGTGCTTTTATTGTTGATTATTCGGGGTAGAAAGCGCTGCTCTACATCGTGTCAGTCATTTCCCAGCTGCAAATACACTGCTACATGTAGCCACATGCTAACATCAGGGAAACATAATTTTGTTTGCCTGATGTTGTTAATTTCTCTACGATTTTGGATCATATTTCTGCTGGAACATGTCAAATTGAGTTTAGAAACTTTTACTGTTGATCACTCTCTGGCTGCAAGAACAGTGCTACATGTAGCTACATGCTAACGTCAGCCAACCAGGTGATCTTGGTTGCCAGTCATGTTAACTTCTTCCCAATTTTGAATCCAGCCGAAACATGTCCGGTTGTGTTTAGAAGCTTTTATTGTTAATTTTTCAGGGTAGAAAGCGCTGCTCTACACCGTGACAGTCATTCCCCAGCTGCAAATACACTGCTACATGTAGCTACATGCTAACATCAGGGAAACATAATCTTGTTTGCCCAATGTTGTTAATTTCTCCCCATTTTTCGGCTCATATTCCTGCTGGAGCATGTCCTGTTGTGTTTAGAGGCTTTTATCATTGAATTTTCACAGCAGAAAGTGCTGCTATTCTCCGTTACAGGGCCGACGGGGGCTTAAAGAGACAGGCGCTAACAGAGCATCTCAGACAGAGGGTGAATACAGGTGTCCAGCACTGATAATATGAGGAAAAATAAAGTGTTTTTGACAATTAAAGCATGTAAACGTGTTCTTGTATAAACCCAAAATACAAGTAAAAAACTGAAAATGTGCATGACAGGTCCCCTTTAAAATGGGCTGCCATCAGTGTAGGGTAATTACGTTAGTTTGGGTCAACAAAACAAAATCAATCCATTACACAAACTTCTGAGAATTTACCGTATGTTCTATTGACCAGACTAATTTACACATAAAGAGCATATAGTATCACCTATTAGGGAACAGCTAAGATAAACAGATTGCATAAGAATACCTAACATTTTAAGATAAAAAATAAAAGCGATGCCCTTGTTTCAAACACTTAAATTGTCTTTCTAAACCTGACTGAAGCTCCAGAGAGTCAGATGGAACTGAGAGTTGGTGTAAAACACCAACAGGGTGCAGCTATAAAGATAAAATACTGAAACTAGAGTTAACTCACATCAGTGACCGGCGAAGCAGGAGACTCCTCTTCACCCTCCTGGTTCTTGCTCCTTATCCTCCTGGGTTTGTCTGGATCCTCCTTCATTATTGCATCTCTGTTGGACAGCAAATTATCAGTGACTACGTTTACATACACACTTGTATTGCACCATTATTCCAAATATGACAAAACAGCATATTTCTTTTGGATATTCTTGAAAACACTTGACCCTTCTGTTTTAAAAAAAAACATCTAAAATTGTTTGTTTTTTCCCCATAATGACGTCAGTGGGGGTTAAATGTGTTTCCAACAGGTCCTACCTGTGTCTCCAGTAGTTTGCCTTGTAAATTGCAAATTCGGGGATATCCAGGTCGTCTCTCTCCCAGGTACACTGGTCGTAGGTCAGGTCTCTCCATTTCACCAGGTAGTGGTACGTCCCCTTCTTATCCACGCTGGCATGGAGACACACACAGAACAGTGAGTGCTTACGTTATGTGTTTGAACGTTGTGTGAACGTTATTCGGTTTTTGTATACCACCATTTTGTAATTCAACAGAATGATACTGTTAAAACAGTCTCTCAAGTGAAGTCACTTAATAAATACAGAGTGATCTGAAGCTGGGACTCATCATTTGAAAACCGTACAACTTCAGTTAATAGCCCAGGGACTGGTTGCACAAAACACCTTAAGTTTTCTCATTAAGTATGACGCTTAATGCTTAATTCATCCTCAACTGAGGGACTTACACAGTTGCACAGAATCCCTTAAAGGTTTCCTTTGTTAAGGAAAACCGTTAACTCATTTACTGTGTTGAAAGAGATTTTACAGCGGTAAAAGTTTCCAAGGAGATTGTTTGTTTGCTTGGACTCATGCTTGTGTCTTATAGTCTCACAAACTTGGCTTATAGTAGTTAGTGAAAAA
>JAPZEB010000016.1:14546138-14560227 GCA_029783705.1 Chaetodon striatus
AGCCCTGTGATAGTCTGGCGACCTGTCCAGGGTGTACCCCGCCTCTCGCCCAATGTCAGCTGGGATAGGCTCCAGCCTCCCCGCGACCCTCAAGAGGACAAGCAGTTAGAAAATGGATGGATGGACAGATAGATTTCACTGCCAACTCTTTTAAGTACCAAATAATCATAAATAGCCCCCTGCAGAGGACGCACCTTGATGTAAAACATATTCTTGAATGCTCATTTAGACGTATTCGTAATGTTGATAGGCTAATATAAATGTATAGGCTGTACTACCTCCATTATAAGGCTCAAATATGTTTTAGGGCTCCAGTCAGATTTTTAAAAATTATTTTTAGTTAGAAATGCTCTTTTGGAAATAAAGGTGCCGACCCTGATTAATGGTTAAGGGGACAAATGCACTTTTTCTAAATATCAAGGGGGACATGTGCCCTGCGTGCCCTCTGAAATCTACAACTATGAGGTGGAAAATTAAATTGAAAATTAAAAATAATTATTAAATGTTATACTACATAGCCATGTTTGATTTGTGCATGATTAGAGAAAAGTTATATCAGCTCTCTGTGACTCTTCTGATCCGTGTTTATGTGAACTTTGCTGCTGTTTTCCCCAGAGCACGCTGATATTTACAGAGACGTGTCCACCTACTGAGTCACTTCCTCACTCTGATTATCCAGTTGAAGAACTTCAGCAGAATCACTGTAAGGACTTCTGTTAATTACTCACCTCACACTGTGCCCATGCAGCCAGACAGCCAGATCTAACAGGATCAGTGTGCGCCGAGACAAGGTCAAAGGTCAGATCGCCCCCTGTGGACACCCTGAGCACTGCAGCTGCATAAACAGTACACAATCTGGACCAGCAGCGCCTGTTAGGATAGGTGCAGGTTAAGCTTATAATCTTTTGCTGCCATGGAGCTGCTTCGTGGTAATTGTTACCTAACTTTTAAGTTAAAAGCCTGTTGCAGAGCTGGTAAATATAGACACCAAACAATCCAAAGCTCAAGGCTAAAGCCATGCCTCCATGGCAGCGCAGATAAAAGAGATGGTCTTTGTGTGCAGCCAGGTGAATAACAATTATGCCTTTCAGCTTCTCCGTGTACTTTGGCATCTAAACCAAACAATTTCCTGCAAATTTTAAGTTCCTGTGTTCACATACTTCCAGAACAGGGAGGGGGAAATGTGTGAAAATAAGGCCTGTGCCCAACACCATGACCATCTTAGCTAACTGGTTGGCCGGTGTTATTGCAGCTCACTTATATAGTGCACAGCACAAAGCAAGGAAGGGGCATAAGTAGGAAGAATTTGGAATAAAAGAATGGGGGGACAAAGGGAGGAAAATGGGAAGGGGGCCCGCTCTCAGTCACTTCTCATGCAAATCGTAGCCCCTCTGAAAGAATCCAGAGAGGCAGAGAGAGTGCCATTTAATGGCGTGGTGGACAAATACTGATGTAAGTGCATGAGTGCAGCGAGGGAGACTTGAAAGACAGAGAGAGGTTTCTTGAGAGGCAATGACAAAGAGTCAAAAAGCAAGTTTTTCAAGCACGTAAATCTTCTGTCATAGCTGCCTTGTGCACTCGTTTAGACCCTGCGGTGAGGCCTTTATTTAAAAATGTACCCCTTTCCCGACATTGAGCCCCTCCTCTCTGCTTTTCAAGCTTGACTGACAAAACAAAGAGGAGAAAAACAGGGTGACGAAGCAGAGCTGGCCGGTATGAGCCAGACTACTGAGAACAGAATTTTGACAGAGCGAGACAATGGTGCAAATCAATCTGTGCGCGGCTATTAACGCTGTTAATTGAGCTAACATTTTTACAGTGGTGCTCCTGTTTCACTTTCCTCGTCTGGTTGAAATCTCCTCAGCACACCCACGACCGCAGCCTCGTTTAAAAGCAACAGTCATGCTGGCGGCACAAATATCAACTCAGACACACGTAAGTGATAATAACTCAGCAGTGTCCACCACCCAATAATTATGTCAACCGCAGTATGAATGACCTCAGCGGAGCCACAGAGTAGACAGTCAGGCACATTCAGCGGGTTTGCGAGCTCATTTACAACTCTGTCAACACGTCCAGAATCAATTCATTTTAATTACAAGCTAAATTTCTGCCTTTTTATTTACATTACAATTATTTAATTTCACTTTTACATCTCGTTACAAAACCATCTAGATGTTGTTTTTAAATGTGCTATATAAATAAATTGACTTAATTGTGCACCACACTGCATTGATACTGAGCCTAATGAAAAGGGCATTTTAAAGTACGATTACACACACACACACAACTCTTAAAAGTACGAAGATAGAGCTTCTCTGTCAGGTCTTAATTTGAGTCAAACTGGTTGTAATCTCAGCTACCGTAAGGTAACAATTGCTCAAAAATGCTGACAGTCTGTCTGTTTTACCGGCGCTATATTATCATATAACCCTGAAACGTGATATTTAACACTTGGACTAGACATTACCAACGAGACATAGTGTCACTTTCCTTTTTGGCATCATTGCTTAAAGGCAGCATATGCACAAACTGAGCTAAACAAAGGGTTGCAGAACTCAGTGGAGTAGCTTTGCCTTGTGTAGAGCTGAGAGGTATAAGTCCAGGAGCCATAGGTCACATCGGGGGCTATGTTCCTAGGGTCTTATGTCTCTAGATATAAACTAGCCCAACACTGTAAGAGAGTGGTAAGGGTTAGCTCGCAGTCAAAATGCAAACTGCAAAATAACAAAGGAATGTAGTTTGAATGGTAAAAATCCATTCAGCCAATGTGAGGATAATTTCAATGTCTAACGTCAAGAAAACTGTCTTGCCCAAAAATTTGAGGGTGTAGTCTAGAAGGCTATAAGCAAAGGCTGCCCCCTAACAGTCGACCAAATGTTATTCGACCAGAAAGGTCATTAGTCTGCAAGATTTCATCGGTCGCTTAGTCGCAGAAAAAAACAAAACAAAAAAAAAAAAAAAAAGTGAAACTCTACTAGGAGCTGTGCCTTGTCAAAATTAATCAAAACCTAAATGACTAGACCATGTGGGAATTTAATTTGAAAGGACAGACACAGGAAGTGGCCACGCTCAGCAGATAAATACGTAAAAGTCGATAATTTTAGTGCATTTTAGCGACTTCAGGTAAATAAGCTATATGGTGCTTGTTGACACAACCTGCCGCTGCGATCTCGAAAGCTGGCACAAAAAGGACACGAGTAGCACCCAGTGCCCAACCTCACGTTTACAGGTGGTTAAAGATGCGGCATGTGTATGTTCCCTAATTTACATCGGCCAATAACATAAAATGTAACATAATAAAACATAACATGTCGGGCATGAAATCTTTAAAACTTTAACTACATATTAAGTCAAAACTGAGTTTGATCTGAATCAGATTTATTTTATAATTTTTACAAAGAGAGGCAGCCAACTAGCCAACTAAAGCAGAAAAGATAACGTTAGCTAACTGGTTAGATAGCCCCTGCTAGCCTTAGCCAAAGCTAAAAACACATTTGCATGTTGATTTTTTACCAAGCTGCTATCTGTAGATGAAAATTATCCATCTTAATGAACGACATCTTGGTAATTCAGTCAGTTGTTTCACATAAAAAAAATTATGAAAAAGAAAAGAAAAAATTAGCTACACACCTGCTAACAATAACTAGCTTAGTGTTAGCAGGTGTCATAGCTGCCAGTTCAGCTTTTGACTCTACTACTACTATTAATGGGATTTAGCGTGGTGAGGCTAGCCTACTTTAATTCACACACTAAAATGTATCAGCTTGTAAATGTATAAATTAATTTATTTAATTGGTTTATTGAGACTGAATATCAATTACTTTTAACAGATATGAACAAACAGACAATTAGCATAAATAACTGTACGATATCAAGTAGCATGAGCTGTAAACAACTCAAGTAAAGTTTATCTTGTTAAACAAAGTAGTTAAAATCTATTTAAATCATTTGCTGGTAAATGTCCCCTTGTGCTCCCTGAGGAATATTCAAATATAGAATTCAGTACCTGTTTTTTAGGTATAAATTAGGCCCCGTGGCCGTGGTTTTTGAGGTAAAATAATCTGTATTTTTAAAAGGCAAAACAACCTTTCTATTGTCATGCAGTTTGCTGGACAGACAGAAAATGTTACACCCTTTTTTCCTCAGTTTTACTGCTTTTGTAAATCCATTCCTGTCTTTGCCTTCAGATGGTCTGTTTACTACACCCAGCAGTGTCGGCTGGTTTGCATGGTTTGTAGAATACAACAGGGATTAGACCCCTTTCCTTGTGCCCTTCAGGATTAATCACTGAGAACAATAAATGTGCCATGATGTAAAAACAGGGCACGGTGAAGTAAGTGACATAATGTACAGAGGGAGGAGCGCTACTGAGGGGACGGAGGCTGGAACCAGCCAAGAGCGACCTCAGCCAGTCAGTCCCGGCCCCGGGCTCCACAGAAGCATGCCAACACCAACAGAAAATCAACAAACTCTGGGTGTGGGAATGTCTGGATGTCAGAGGGAGGAGGGAGGGAGCAACAAACAGGGAGTCTGGGTGGGGACCAGTAAACACTCGCACAGAAGACTAGACTGGTTTGACCCTGATTTTTGTTTGTTTAGACAGTATCTCAGTTGCTTTCTGATTTTAATGCCTTAATCTTGAGATATTTTCTATATCAGGACATGCGCATGAACAAACATGTTTAATCACTGCAGGGTCAAGAGGTTATTGATATATTTGTCTCAGAGGCATGGAAGCAATTCAAAATCAAATTATCTTGGGATTTAGATGTCATCGCGTGCAGTTTCTAGCTCTTGCAACTCATAAGCTTGTGCACTGCACTTATAAATATCCTTTTTTCTGATACGGATAATTTTGCTGATTCATTTGGCTCGACTAAAAAAATAATTGATGTCATAACACTCTACAGAGTCTGAATACCACAGGGCGTCACGATGCAAATCTGAAAGGGCGTGAAAAGATTAATGAGATAGGAGAGATTTCTTGCCTTAATGCAGAGGGAAATGTTGGTACTGTATGTTTCTAGAAACTATGGAGATGTTATATTTGTATGTTTCATACATATCATACCAATGTTTATCAAGTGATATAGTTCTGATTACATGTATATACAGCTGCCACCTGCAGACCACTGTCGAGACCAACGAACAACAAATCTGGGTGTTTAAAGCGCAACATCGTCAGCATTTCTAGCAGTGTTTGTGCCACCAAAACTGGGTGTTTATTTTGTAAGACCATCCAGAGGGAGCTTGGTGACCCTGCTCCCCTGCTCCTTCGCATCATGAGTCGTCAGTTGAGGTGGCTCGGGCATCTGATCAGGAGGCACGTCCCACTGGTGGGAGGCCCCGGGGCAGACCCAGAACACGCTGGAGGGATTATATATCTTGTCTGGCCTGGATACGCTTTGGGGTCCCCCAGGAGGAGCTGGAAAGCCTTGCTGGGGAGAGGGGTGTGTGGAATACTTTGCTCGGCCTGCTGCCCTGTGACCCGTTTTCAGCTAAGTGGTTGAAGATGGATGGATCAGCTGCATTTCCAGCAACGTTTGTGCCACCAAAACTGAGTGTTTCTTGTTGAGACATTGGTGGCATTTCTCGCAACACATCAGCAGCATTTGCAGTGGCAACTGTGCTACCGAAATTAGGTGTTTTTGGGAGACATCAGTGGCATTTCTAGCTGCAATTGTGCCACTAAAACCAGGTGCTTGTTAGCCAGACATTGGTGACATTTCTAGCAGTGATTGTGCCACTGAAATTGGGTGTTTTTAGCAAGATATCTGGATATTTCGAACAGCAATTGTGCCACCAAAATGGAGTGTTTTTTAGTGAGACAATGGCGACATTTCTAGCTGCGATGGTACCACTAAAAACTGGGTGTTTTTTAACAAGACATTGTTAGCATTTCTTGCAGAAATTGGGTGTTTTAAGCTAGAAATCTGGACATTTCAAGCGGCAACTGTGCCACCAAAACTGGATGGATTTTTTGGGAGACAGCAGCAGCATTTTCAAAAGCGTCTGTGGCATCAAAACTTTTACAGCGAGACATTGGCGACATTTCTAGCTGCAATTGTGCCACATTTCTCTGAGGTTTTGCCTCCCTAAATGCAGCCCAAAGCATCACAGATTGTCCTTTGTCCCATCTGCCATCGCTTATCTCAACCAGCAGTGACCCTTAATGTCCATGATTTACCCCCGACAGTGTGTGATACTGGATACTGTGTGTTATGTACTGTATGTATTGTACTGTCTGTTTTATTGTACTCATGACTACTGTCTGTATCTCAAATTGCCCGTCTGGAACATTTAAGTTGTACCTTACCTTACGTTACCTTTTTTTTTTTTGCAAATGCTTTTGTCCAAAACAATTAAACTTTTTCCCCAAGTATACACACCCATTAGGTGCATTTTCTTTGTTCACAGAGCGATTAGGTGTTGCCTAAGGACACTCAAGGATCAAACCACAAATCCTAATACATCTATATAATTAACGGCTTATGCAATCTACCAACTGAGTCACAAGGTGACTGCCTTTGCTCCATTAAACTTTACAGAGCGCTTCATCCATAGTGTTAATACATGTTCTAATATGTGTCTTTCAACTCTCAGTATTTTTAGATTATGGACGAGCTACTTTTGACCCTCTCATGTCTCACATTCTGTCTGTTTCTGTCTGTCTGCATGTTCACAGCGCTGCTATTCCTGTCTCTCGGCCAGTGGAGCAGCGGCACTAAGGGATTAAATTACCAGAGGGGCAAAAATTCACGAGGGATGATGTCAGTATTATGACAATGTCGGTTTCCACTCGCCATCCAGTTTTACCCCCTGGCTCGAAGTGTCTGATATCACGATGGCACTTGAAGCCAATGGGACAGTGGGAGTGGTTCAGCGCCTGATATCTGAGCCTCCTCGTGGCCTCACAGGAAGCTACTGTGTTGGCTCATAATCACACTCGGCCACAGGCAGACTGGCAGGGCCACTTGGCACCTTACAAGGAGAGGAACGAACGCATGGAGGTGACACCTCAGAGAGACCACTTGACTCTCTGTGAAGGCGTGACAGTAACCTCGGGGCAAGATTGGAAGCTGTTGCACAAAAAAAGAGAGAGGAACTGTTGTTAAATATGATTTCGTAATTCTCAAATTTCAGTTTATGAAAAGGGCAGCTGGTAAAGTGAAAGTTGCAATGGGGGGAGAGTTGAAAAACACTCTTACATAGATTGAAAAGTCCTAATTGTATTGAATTATTCATCGTAAAAGTTAGAAAACTGAGCCAAGTGAGGAATAAGAAGGTTAGGTTTGCATTTAGAATGACACACTAATAAAAGTATGTCTATCATTTTCTTGTTTGACGCCATTTAATGCATGTTTTTATGCTAAATTTCAAACTTCTAAAATTTCTGCACAACTCCCACGGTCCACGTCTGCTGCTCTGCTGTTACTCATCCACACAGAGTTGATTTAAAATTAGAGACAATGTCCCACTGAAGAATGTCCGTCCTTCACCCACATCCACAGGTGTTAATCTGTGCATACGAGTGTGCACACATGCACGTCTTTGTGGGACATTCAGACAGACAGCAGAGATTTTGAAGCCGTCGTTAAGCACGGAACAGTTGGAGATAAAACCTGTCATCAACACTGACAGATTGTTTAAGATCAGCCTCGGTACATCTCGCACTTCCTGTCCAAATAGCAGATCTGGCTCATGTTCCCCTCGCAAGCTAATTTAGTTTCTATTTTTGCTTGCAGTTTGCAGCAGTAATATGTACTTATCAGCCCCTCAGGGATGTTGCAATCACAACAGTTAATGCAAATTCAATCTATTCCCCTGACTTCCGTGCGACTGTGCAGTTTCCTCTATTTACCGCAACTTTTCCGCAACTGTGACCAATCGTCATAGTTTCCCATGAGTTTCACCAATAACAGCAGTCCCCCGCACAATGTCACCAACCTAACTTCTTCTTCTCCTTCTTTGTGTGTGGTTGTGAAGATGCAGAAATGCGGGACATGAAAGTCTCACATTTACCAACAAAAATAACTGCAAAAGTCTGTGCAAGGCAGTTGACTCATATTCTGCACGAATGTGTGCATTCATAGTGGTGGAACATAAACAACTTTCACTGACAAACACTTTTCTAGTGCAAAACACACCTGGAAAGTGGCTGATACCAAGTGGCAACCTCTTAGGCTGAAAAATGAAGCGCATGCTGAAGTGCCAAAAATTGTAGTTCCTCTAATGGCCACTGGAGGCTGACTCCAAGAGCAACTTAATCCCCGTAGACACTCGTGTTAAATTTTTTGACTTTACAGCAGGAATAAACATATTTGCAGCCTGGTAAAAAAAACAGTTTTGGTCTCTATAACTAATTTCCCCGTTCCTAACAACTGTATGTGGGTGAATTTTTTTTATAACTCACCCGCAAACACTTAATTAAGGCTTAAAGTTACACATATTTAACAGGCTGTCTGTGAGGCATCACCACAGTCTATGAGTCAAATCCACCCCTCGCTCATCCACAGGTCTACCCTCTAGTTCAAATGTGGTCACTTCTTTTCACTTCTGGCTGCAAAAATCAAGATGGCGATGGCCGAAATACCAAACTTGAGGCTTCAAAACAGTAACTATGCCCGTCTGTGACTGAAATGCATCGACAACACACAAGACAAATCAACGTGAGAGAGGCTGTTGCATCGGGGTCTTTTGCTCGTGCTGAAAGAATCAAGGTGAGTCAGATTAAATATGCATGGTTAGTGGTTACATTAGTGTACTATAATTCACAAAGTCAGAATGGTGCGGTTTTGTTCTGACTAGAAAAAGTTGCCTTTGATTTGTAATGAACTTCACACACTAGGAGTGCGGGGAAAAAAAATCGATACAGCATAATATTGTGATATTTTTGTGTGGCAATATCGTATCGTCACACAGTGCCAAGTATCGATTTCTTTTTTATATACATTATTAGAGTGAATACAAATTAAACTTTAGGTAGCCTACGAGAATAATATAATCAGTTGCTTTTTCAGTCCACTAGATATATTTTGTCGCTGCAAAAAAGAAAATATGTCTGAAGTGAGATTAACAGACTGAAAACTTTATCTTATTAGATAAAACAGATGTTGACGAAGTTTTCATTTGGGGACATAATTTACAGTTGAAAACAGGTAATAAATTGCAACATATTTTATAACAATACTCAGCATATCGCAACATATTAGAAATCGTGATAATATTGTATCGTGACTTCAGTATCGTGATAATATTGTATCGTGACTTCAGTATCGTGATAATATCGTATCGTTTTTTTTTTTTTCAGTTTTCACCTGCTCCTTCCATTTCATTGCTAAGACACTCTAAATGGACTGCACTGCACTGGTACAGCACTTTTCTAGTCTTCCGACCACTCACAGCACTTTTTACACTTCATGTCACAGTTACCCATTCACACACACACACAGTCACACACTGGTGGCCGAGGCTACCGTACCGATGGAACAGCCACCGGAAGCAATCTGGTGTTCAGTATCTTGCCTAAGAGTACTTTAAAAACTGGACTGGAGAAGCTGGGATCAAACCGCCGATCTTGTGATTAGTGGATGACCCACTGTATCTCTGAGCCACAGTCCTTTGCGATATCTCTTAGAAAAGCTGTCATGAAATAAGCCATTTTAGGCTGCAACAATCCCCAAAAAGACAGCAAAATCCAGGAGGGACTGACGTATGAGTGAGTAAGTACGTACTCAGTATGTTTGTCACTTGCATTGTGATGAAAACCACATGATGATGTTGCACATCATTTAAATTTGGAAAGGAAGTGTAATAAAAAAAAAGTGGAATGTTCCCTAATGGTGTATGTTGAAATAGAAAATCCTACTATCCGTGTGGTTTTGAATTATTTAAGCCGTGGTCAGCCAGATGCTTTTGGCCTTGTGACATCAAACAAGCCACCATCATAAATAACCCATTAATTGTATTCTGCGTAATGTTATAATTGCCTCAGCAGCGGGACACAATCTGCTCAAGCCTTCAACTTGATCTGATTATGACAGGTAAATGTACATATACTTCTACTTTCATTATACAGAACTAAGCTGACGTCTCAGTAAGAATTTACTGTGAAAAATTACTAATCTTCTTGTGGGTAAGTCCCTGTTGCAGTTCACAGTACAGAATCAGCTTCAGAAATGGGCCTGCTGTTACACAGACGGTTTCCTGGGTGATTTCTAACCAGCAGGCGCAGACTCACTCCAAGAGCTCATCTGGGTAAATTTCCACTAGGACAAACTCTCCAACCACTGAGCTGCCCTGAATAGGCTTAAACCCAGACCAGCAAGCTAATAAACAACAGTAAACCATCTAATGGGCCAAGAACAGCCAAGGTTTCCTCTGTCCATCTCTCTGTATCTGTCTCTACAGAGAAGGTTTTACCTGAATACTGTTGCTCAGAACTGTCTGCAAAGTCAGATTATAATTTATTCCCCAGGTTTTGGCTTCTGACAACATAACAAACACTGTTTTGAATTGATGAAATTTGAACCCAGTCAGCACAATAAATGTTGGTATTTTATGTTTCTGCAAACCATGGATATGTAACATTTGTACGTTGTTATAATGTAGCGGATATGTTGAAACTAAAATTTTAACAACGCTGTAGTTAACGTGTGGTTATGTTTAGGCACAAAAACAACTTGGTTATGGTTGGAAAATGTTTGGCTAAAAATACCCTGTTTTTGTGGCACTATTGCTGCTAATAATGTCACCAATGCCTCGCCAAAAAACCCACTTTAGGTGGCACAATCATAGCTGGAAATGCTGCCAGTGTCTTGCTAAAAGATACCCATTTTTGGTGGCACATTTAGCACGGGAAATGCAGCCAATGTCTTGCTATAAAACACCTGTGATTTATGGCACAGTCACAGCGGGAAATGCAGCTTATGTCTTGCTAAAAGACACCTGTTTTTGGAAGCACCTTTGCCACAGGAAAAGCCGTCGTCTAAAAAAAAACGCACCTTTGATGGCACAATCACCGCTGCAAATGCCACTGGTTTCTTGCTAAAAAAAACACCCACTTTTGGTGGCACAATTGCTACTAGAAATGCTGCTAATGTTTAGCCAAAAACAACAAAAATATACTGCTTTGTTGGCACAATTGCTTCTGGAAATTCCGACAAGTCTCGCTGAAAAACACCAGCTTTTGATGGCGCAATCACCTCTTAAGGCAAATGTGTTGCGAAAAAGCACCCAGTTTTGGTGGCACAATCACTGCTGAAAATGTCTTGTTAAAAAACACCCATGTTTGCTGGCATTATCACCGCTGGAAATTGCCGCTCTTTGCCTTGCAAACACAGCTGTGCAACTTTTGGTGGCAAATGTGCCACTGAAAACGCTATCTATGTGTTGCTTAAAAGAACCCTGTTTTGGTGGCACAATCGCTGCTAAAAATGCCACCACTGTCTTGCTACAAAAAACACCCACTTTTGGTGGCACATTTGTTGCTAGAAATGCTGCCAATGTCTTGCCAAAAACAACAAAAATACACTGTTTTGATGGCACAATCGCTGCTGAAAGTGCCGCCGATATGTAACTAAAAAGCATCCAGTTTTGGTTGCAAAACTACCACTAGAAATGCCGGCAATCTCATGCTGAAAGCCACTCATTTTTGGTTGCACATTTGCCACAGGAAATGCAGCAGATGTCTCGCAAAAAAGGTGCTTTTGGAGGTACAGTCACCACTGAAAATACCACTGATGTCTCGCTCAAAAACACGTTTCTGGTGGCAAGTTTGACTAAAAATGCTGCCTATGTGTTGCTAAAATGAACCCAGTTTTGGTGGCACAATTGCTGCTAGAAATGTTGCCAATATTTGCTAAAAAACTGCTTTTGGTGGCACAACCGTAGCTAGAAATGCAGCTGATGTCTCAATAAAAGGCACCAGTTTTTGGTGGCAGATTTGCCACTGAAAATGCTGCCTGTGTGTTGCTTTAAAGAACTCAGTTTTAGTGTCGCAATTACTGCTGGAAATGCTGCCAATGTCTCGCTAAAAAAACTGTTTTGGTGGCACAATTGCTCCTGGAATCTCCAACAAGCCTAACTAGTAATTACCCGCTTTTAATTGCACTATTTGCTGCCTATGTCTTGCTATAAAGCACCCAATTTTGGTGGCACAATCACCACTAGCAATGCCAACGATTTCTAGCTTAAAGTCAACCGGTGTTGTTGTTGGCTGGCCTCGATTAGTGCTATGCAGCTTGTCAGGTGACTTGCCACGTGTCACGCCATCCATTATCCCTCCCCACCTCCTGATGACAAAGTCAGCTTGTAAACTCATGACCAGGACTATGTCACTTTAGATGCATATGTAACATACGTATTAACATATCTGTGGTTTGCAGAAACATACAAAGCCAAGTCTTTTAGACTTTAGGACATTCTGAGGTAATCCTTGAGTGTGCGCGTACTGAGAGTTGCATAAAACAATCTGCCACCAGCTCTGCATGACTCATTAATGCCAGATAGCTGCCACTGACAAGGAAACAACGTCTGGTCACACCTTCATTCCTTGGAAGCATGGTGTACCTCTACCAAGAAGGTTATGTTCAAGTCTTTTGTTACTTTGCATGACTCTCACGATGATATCTCAAAATGAACAGATTTCTATTGACTTTGGTGGACATGAGCCAAGAAACAAGTGATTACATATTATTTAGATTCAGATCTTAGGTTTCTTCTTCTTCTGTTATTACTCTGTCAAAGAACTGATTGTGTGTGCAGCTGTTACATTCGCATGAACAAGAATCCTGTTTAAATTAAATCTGGCTCGTATTCCATGACGTAAGTCTTGAGGGTCGCCTGACTGTTGCTTGTTAATTCTTCTCAGTAGGTTTGATCCACCTCAGACTAAAACCCTCTCACTCTAACAGGATAGGCAGGGATTTCCCCCTCAGCTAGGTCTCCCTTTCCCTCACCGCTCAAACACTGCTGTCTCAATGTCACATTTATGGAAGTAAGCTCAAAAACTAAGTTGCATATACACTTTGGAGTCGGGGCCAACAATAACACGTTGTGGTGAAGGTCATGGTGAAGATTTGTTTGTGGTTAAATAAGAAAAACGTGTTGGGTAGTGAGTTTCACTTAAAGGGACAGTTCACCCCAAAATCACAGTTACATATTCTTCCTCTTACCTGTAGTGCTACCTGTCAAGCAAGATTGTGCAGAAAGTGCAGATTCATATCTTTCTAATGATATCAGAATTGTTTTTGTACTCCAAATATTTATAAAAATATGCAACATTATGTAATGAGCGGCATAAGGAAGGGACTTCGTAGCGGCCCTATGGTGCAATCTCTGTGTAAAAGGGCTTCAGACTGTGATGGTGTGTCCACTAAGATGGCTGTTGAGCTGCAGACCACTGTTTAAGACCAACAAACAAAAAGTTATTTTTTGGTGCGTCATCATTGCATTTCAAGAGGGTTTTTAGACACCAAACATGGCTGTTTTTTAGCGACCTGTTGCTTTGTTTCCACCGGGGTTGGAGCCTCGAAAGGCCTTGTTTTGTGCCGCGACATTGCTGTTTTCTGTGGAGACTGAGCCAACGAAAGTGGGTATTTCAAGCCCAAGCAGGATCTTTTCTCAAGTGTTTTTGTGCCCCAACCTAACCAGAATTTGGGACCACTTCGGAAGTAAAGAGCTACCACTTTTCTTCGTCTCTCTTGTTGACCATGCCACTAAATCTTAATGATTTATTCTCTGGTGCTCATGGTTTCTGTAAGTTGACCGGAGCAATTGAATTGTGCAGAATCTCAGCAAGCTAATGATGTGTAGCATGTCCATGTTGGCTTAAGTTTATTGCTAAACATTTATATTTCGATGCTAAGCTGCCTAGAACCAGTTCAAGCAGGTTGCAAATGGCGACAAGTCCACCCCTGCTGTTAAAAACGAACAAATAACCCACTGAGTGGATACATGCTTTCATTATAGCAGGTGCACGCTCTATCCCAATCTTCTTCCTACCTCATTTAAAGGAGAAGTCCAGTATTTTGCACTTTGAGCTCCATTCCTGGTTGTTTATGATGAAATAGAGTGGTTAAGACCA
>JAPZEB010000016.1:14560327-14570783 GCA_029783705.1 Chaetodon striatus
AGTATTTTAAGCGCTAACAGGATCTTTTTTTAACTATAACCAAGTGTTTTTATACCTTAACCTAACCACACGTTCATTACAGCGTTGTTAAAATGTAAAGAAAAGTAAAGTTTCAACCTATTCGCTACATAACAGCGTAAAAATGTAACATATCCATGGTTTGCAGACATGTACACTGCCAACATTTATTCAGGCGATTGGTCCAAAATTTTTAATGTAATTCAGCCTCTCTTTGGAATATAGTTAATATCCAAAAAGTTACTTAAAAAAGAAAGATATCCAAATGCAGAGGACAACAGTCGTGGGTTTTATTAATGTGTACGACAGTGGCGCACATTAGAAGTCTCGATAAGATATTACGGTTCAAATTGAGGCACTCCGTTCCAACTAAAAACATGCCTGTTTCTGTTTGGAGTTTAGCCTCCTCGCTTATTGCAGCTTCCTAAAGAGACACTCATCTGGACAACTTCACACTTGTCACTTGGCTCTGGGACTAAAAGCGTTTATTCTGAAAGTTACATCACTGATGCTTGAAATGTTTTTGGGATTGCTACAGTGTGACATCTCCAGTCTCACTTTCCAAAACTGTTCTTAAATGTACGGTAGCGAGTGATGAAGAGCAAACTGTGCCTAGCGAGCTATTTGGGGGTGTAACATTGTGTAGTTAGTACACAACGGAGTTGGTATGTACTAATCAATATGTCCCGTAGATCTCAAGAGCTCACACTTGTCACTGCACTTCCTTGGGTCCTCGTTTGGGTTGCAGTGATACCGTGATATAAAAATTGATGGTTATCATACCGCATCCGTTGCTTATCTATGATATTGAAAAATATTGCAAATGGAAGGAGAATCTCAACTTTATTTTTTAGGTATTTTTAAAATTGAGACTTTTTATACATTCTTGAATTTTGAGAATGGTTTCAAGTTTCAACTATAGTAATAAAACTTTTGATCTAGCAAAGATTAACCTCTCTGTTTTCACTCCTTTAAGGGTCATTCTGACTTATAATTATAATAGTAATTATGTAGAACTGTGATACTTTGAAGACGTTATTGATCGGACAAACAGTTGTTGAGACAATCGAAGGACAGACAAACACACGGACAGAGACTCCTTCGATATTAGTTTGATTTTGGCAAGTTGTGGTGGACGGTATTGCAGTATTTTCCTAAAGGGAGAGTTTCAAGAGAACATTATTAACCCTTAGTGAATAAAAAGGTTCAGCCCCGTTCACCACCCCAAGTATTTTCATACGGTCCCTAAAAGTCCATCATTAAAAACTTCTATAAATGATATGATATGATAACTGGATTATATTTATCTTATTGATGCATGTGTAAAATGCTTTTTAATAATGTATTAGGTGGAGCTAATGATACATTTGGCTGGGTAGATTAATATTTAACAACACATTACATGTTTTAATTGTAAAATCTTTGTCGTTTAAGTCAGTTCAAAAAAGTTCAAAAAAGTTCAATTTTTGCTCTGAGGTGCCCTAAAGGTGTGTTTCAGCAGGGAGTTTGGGTAATGTAGTGCCATTATTTGATGACTCTGTTGTGTGAGAGCTCCATAGAAACATGTTAAAAGCTGCTTTATCCACTGGCTGTGATGAATATGAAGGAAAGAGGATTGTGTGCAGCTATTAATGGACACACACACACACTTGTGCAGGTATACGTGCAGAGGGTAGTGTGTGCGTCACGCAGCCTGGCAGGGTTGTGTGAGGCTTTGTGTTGTGGGCAGTGACACAAGACTGCACTTTCTCTCTCTCTCTCTTTTTTTTTTTTTTCATAAAACCCCGGAGACTGCCTGGGGAAGGGGGGAGCTGTGGGAAGATTGTTATCACGTTACTGTACGCATATGTGCTCTGCCGCTCGCTTTAACGTTGTTTACACAGCAGATAAGGGTCTGAGTGTGGAGTGGTGGGGTGGTTTGCAGAGAGAAAAGCTTGACTCATGTTTAAAGGTGGAGAGCATGTAAAGATCACGCTGGCAAAACACACTTAAAGTCCACCGCAGAGCTCCCCGTGAAAGCACACATGCACAAACATGCACTCCGAATTATGAAAACCTCAAACCGAAAGCCACTTGCTAATGTTTCCCTGGAACGATTTCGCAATTTTCAGCTCCATCAGTGAGCCACCACTGATGGAGCAAGTAAAACCGCATTATTCAGGTGCTGCTCACATCGGCTGCCTGCAGGCAGCAGCTTCAGGAGACAAACATGAGGAGAAAAAGAGGTCATGGCCGACCTCAGACCAGGACTGCGACTGCTCTCGCTTAGATCTTCACTCTTCACCGACCTCCTGTCTTTTTCCTCTACCTTTCCTCTCTGTGGCCAATGTGGGTACAGCCTCTGTGCTCTCTGACTGTGTTTGCCATCTGAGGTTGTTTTTCTCCTCCAGGCTCCCGGGCTGCTGCCAGACCCCACAGCCAATCATGATCTGGGCCCAAAATTCCTCACCACTGACCAGAGCCTGAATATTGTGTGTGTGTGTGTGTGTGTGGAGCTGCTCTGCACACTTGTCTCTGAGAAAACACTGTTAGCGTGCCACATTATTAATACAAAAAGAATTTATAGCATAGGTGGGGAAAATCACGGTCACTCAGTGCCGCCTCTGCTCTCTTTGCTCCACATTGTGCGCTATACTGTGAGCTCTCATTTCACAGGCGGAGCCTCTAAACTGACCCTAACTATAATGGATTCACTGTCTGTAAATGGGATCAGATTTCACAGACACACCTGCGTGAAAACGAGAAGGGAGGTGCGTTAGAGGGTTAAGAAATGGAGGGAACATAACCCCAACAGAGAGACCGTGAAAACACAGATACAGAGTCTTTCGCCTGGTTGACGGGAGCCTCCCCCCGTGGCGTGTCCGTACAGCAGCTCTGTGACACTGTGCGAATGTGTGAGCCGTCACGTCTCCGCGAAACTGTCTCAGTGAGTCGAGCAGCGCGAGGAGTCAGCAGTAAACAGTGACAAAAGAAAGGATTAGGATGTCAGCTGATTACGGTTCTCCTGTGTGTTGCAATCACAGTTGACTGTTTGTCATCAGATACCAAAATCTGTGATTAATGAACAATGGCGTCTGAAGCTTTATCACAAAGTGGGTTTTCTCATCAGACTGGAGTGGGTGGTTTGATTCAGACGCCCTGTCTCTTTGTAGTCATTCTGAGTCTCATTTTAATCCTTTTGCATCTCCTTGTGGTCATTTAGAGGCTCTTTGTAGCCCTGTGGGGTATCTTTGTAGTTGTTTTGCATCTCTCTGTGGCTGATGTGAGTCTCTGAGGTCATTTTGCAAATCCTGTTAGTCAGTCCGCATCTCTCTGTGGTCACTTCAGTGTCTCTTTGAGGTTGACTGCATCTCTTTATAGCCAGTTTTGCATTTCTATGTGGTTGTTTTGAGTCCTGTAAGTTGTTTTGCATCACTCATCTCTAATTAAGAGCCACGTTGTAGCTGTTTTGGGTGTCTTTGTAGTTGTTTTGAGTCTGTTTGTGGGCTTGTTTGTCTATTTGTGTGTGTTTTGCATCTCTTTGTAGTTGTTTTGAGCCTGTTTGTGGTCTTGTTTGTCAATCTGCGTGTGTTTTATATCTCTTAATGGCTGTTGTGCATCTCTTTGTAGTTGTTTTTTATATTTTTGACGTCGTTTTGAGTCTTTCGCAGTTGTTTGGCATCTCTTTGTGGTTGATTTGAATCCTTTTGTGGTCTTTTTGCATCTCTTTGTTCTCATCTAAAGGCTTTTTTTAAGCCATTTTTGGTGTCCTTGGAGTTGTTTCGGGTATTTTTGTAGTGGTTTTGTGTCTTTTTGGAGTTGTTTGCATCTCCTCATGGTTGTTTTGCATCTCTTGTCTGTAGTTGTTTGTATCTGTTGTTGTTGTTTTACATGTTTTTGTATATGTTTTGTGTCTCTTTGTAGTTGGTTTGGGTATATTTTTGGTCATTTTTCACTCTTTGTAGTTGTTTTGCCCCTCTTTGTGGTTGTGTTGTGTCCCTTTTGTAGTTGTTTTGCATCTTTGTAGTTGTTTTCCATGTCCTTGTAGTTGTTCTGTGTCTCTTTGTAGTTGTTTCCGTCTCCTTGTAGTTGTTTTGCTTGTCTTTGCGGTGATTTTAACGTCTCTTTGTGGTTGATTTAATGTCTTTGTTGCTGTTTGTCGTTGTCTCTTTTCAGTAATTTTGCTTTTTTTGTGGTTGTTTTGCATCTCCATCTTGTTGATTTGTGTCTCTTTGTAGTTTTTTTGCAACTATTTGTAGTTGTTTTGCATATTCTGGTGGTTGTTTAGCACCTCTATCTGCTGTTTCTGTGGCTGCTGATGTGTGATCATGTAAGGGTTATACATAGTAACTAGCGGCAGAAACGTTAAGGCTACACACGTCTTCTTTTACCCCAAAGAACAATTATGATGGAAACAGTTGAGATCCATCACCTCCCTCTGCTCCATTTCACCTGACCTATTTCTTAACCCGATTAGACTAAAATAAAACCCCTTTTTCACACACTCTGAGTAAATACTGCTCAGTGCTGGCGTGTGGCCCTGACTTTATCTTAACATTCAGAGGTGCCACAGATACTGTAGAGGGACAGTCCTCTGGGACATTATGAATTTGACGGACATGTTGCTCAATAACTCAGATCTGCAGCACCTGCAGCATTAGGTCAAAGATCAGGCGTGTACTTCAGAGTCCAGAAACACCTCAGTGGAGAACACTGCCGAGAGCAGAAAGTTCAGAAACAAGTTTTCTGAATTCTTAAAATGAAAACAACAGTTAAAATATGCACCTGCCAGTTGAAATATGCACCTGTCTGCCTGTTAGTCACAACGTCAGACGACCTCTAGGTAACCTGTTTGGCTGGCAGGAGAGGGTTTAATAACTCCTCTGGCTGCTGTCGCCCATTGACGTGCTTCTCCAGGATTAGGCGGCGTGGAGGATGATGCTGGCACTGTAAATACTGACTTGATTGGCTGGTTGCTGGGACACTGTGCCAGTCAGTCATATTGTCAGCTTATGTGAGGATATCATGTCGCTGAAGTGCAGGATCATAATTCCATTAAACTGTGACCTGGTGATGAGACAAGGAGCTGTCAGCAGGCACTCAGACATGCTGTGGCTGTGATAAGGCAGCTTAATGGAAGCTTATGGAAGAAAGCTTCGTGGAAAATGTTGCGTTTAACAAACGGTTTACAACATATTTGAGAGAAAGCTGTAGATTAGGACGACTTTACGTCTGTTTCGTCAGTTTCAAAGGAAACCTGGTCCTTATTTTTGTCTTGTATTTATGTCTCTGTTCACTCCTCTCTCTCTGCAGACATCTGTGCCATGGGTGTGAAGATGCTGCAGTGTTTTCCTTTCTACAGACGCTGCAAAGAGCGCTGCAAGAGCAGGCAGTGCCCCCCCGCGGCAGGTGAGAAGCAGCTACAGACCACATAAACAGACAATCCATGACAGCGCGCCCTGATAAAGCCTGACTGTCTGTCTCTATCTTCCTCAGTTCCCATTGAGGACATGAAGCCCCGTCTGTGCTCCACGACATCCTCGGGCAGCGAAAGCGAAGGAGCAGGAAGCCTGAGTCGGGGCTCCCAGATTTATTTCTCCACCAAGGCCCGGTTGTCTTTTAGACACCAGCTGGACAGCAACATCAACGCAGTGGACGCCACCTACTGAGGAGGACAAAGGGCTGCAGAGGAGATAAATGGACTCCTGTGTATAGAAATTTTCCGTTGCCCATTCATGCTTGGACCCTGTGGTGCAGACTGCTAGCTGAGCGAGTGCATCTATCGCCACCTTTAGATGTGATCAACAATAGTTGTGCACAACCACTTGTTTACAGAATTCACAACCAAAAAGTGCATTACTTTTTCTTTTTTTTTTTTACTGTTTTTTTTTTATTTCTTTTTTTGACTACCTTTGTGGAAAGCAGATTTTTTTGAATTTGCTGTTGAGATATGGTTTCACACGGCAGGATGAGGGAGTTCACCGTTAAAGTATCAGGTTTCTCACACCTTCTTAAACATCTAATTCGTTACTTTTCAAGGTCTTTCCAGGCCCAATGTCCTCAAATTCCTCAAACAGTGTTTACCTCAATCCGTCATGCACACATGTGACTATCGCACATTCTCCGGCAGATGCTGCGTAAAACAATGACAGACATGCAGACGCCGGAGTGAAGCCTCTTTACAAACGTTAAAGGAGAGTTAAGAATTCTGAAATGTTGTTTCCATGACCTAATAAAGTTCAGTCAATATTTGTGAACATGAACTACTCAATCTCAAAGCCAGAAACTAGAGAAGGAAGTCTCAAACTTGTGATGTCATAAGGAATAAAGACTGGAGATGCTCCATAGACAAAATTTGGGAGACTGATTTTGTGGTGTTCTCAACTGGGTGCTCTCAGCGTCATCTATAACAGTGGTTCCCAACTTGGGGGGGGGGTCGCAGTCCATTCTTAATGGACTGCAAGTGACGCATCAACGGGTCAGATTTGTAAAAAACACACTTTATTTTGAAGTACAGTGACTATCTGGCATGAAGCTTTTATTCTGAAGCACCGTTTCCTGCTGTAGAGTGAGCGAATAACAGACAGCTACCTGACAGAGACAGCAACTAGCTCGAGGACATGGCCAAACACAAGTATTACGCTCAATAGTTTACACGTGTGGACCCTAAACTGATGACTAAGGACAAATTTGGACACTGTGGATGGACCAGTTGGGAACCACTGATCTAGACCATCCTTCCCAATGCATTCTCTATGTCCGAAATTCCATACTAACATGATATTTAGAGGGCTGAAACAGTATTAGAGCTTCTTTTAGTATGGCTGAAACCTTAGTATGTGAATTACATACAACTGTGCCGGCAAAATTATCCCGCAATGCAACTGGACAGACAACAACGTTCATGACAAACAGCAACTAAGACGGCTCTGTAACACCAATGATGTAGAAACCGACCAATATTTTTTGTGGCACACCATTTTCATGTACATTTTTAGTGTGGATCCTACGCATCGTTTTATAAATGAGAGCTGAGGTAGGCACAGGTTACCATGGTTACGCATCTCCAGTCAGCAAGGAGGTTCTCACTAAGCAATTAATTACAGCTGGGTGCGCCCGACAGGATGCATACTACTGTTTATTTACACAAAAGTAGAGAGTGTACATATTGGGTATGGAGTGTGTTTCGGATTGTCTGACTTTCTACGCTATGACATCACAAGTTAGAGACTTAGCACTTCAGTTTTTAGATTTGGGAGAGTTGTTTATGTTTACTAATATTTCTGGACTGTCTTAGACCATAGGAATAACATGCATTAATTTTCAAAATGGATGTAATCACTTTTCAAGTATGAAAAAAGAAATAATAAGTACCTACATTTCTATTCTTGCATAACTTGTATAAATTTAAGCACTTTCAATGTACCATGTTTATTTATGTAAATTTTAAAAACACTTTAAGGCCTTGTTTTTTCTTCAAATTCACAAATTTTCAAGGATTTAAAGGACTGGTGGGAACCTCGCAGTATGATGGTGAACATCTTCATTAGCAGCAGCCATCATGAAAATCGTACTTCTAAACCTGCTGTTGAAATTTCTTAATCCAGGAACGGGTTTCTACTTTCTGATCCTGCTGTCGTGATGAAACATTGAAACAAAATGGAGGACGCTCAGCAGCTGTTTTTTCTTTTTGCCTCTAGTTAGTCCCTCTTTTGAAAGCATTAATTAAACTGAGCTGCACGGCAAATCGTATTTGTGTTAGGTATTATGTCAGTCATATTCGGCTTCAGCTCACTCTGGCTAACTATTCTGTAATATTTTTATAATAAAAAAAAACTCCTGGTTGCATTTGATATTAAAATGTATTTACCTGCTTTTTTTAAATAACAAACCTTACTACAAACCTTGAGGATGAACATGGTTCTGTATTCACCTGCGAAGGACACTTATGAATGTTGAGCGCTGATCCCAAATGACTGTGAAAAACCTGCTGAAATTTTAAATTTCAATGTTTGTCCTTTGATGCAAAAGTCATTATCACTTATTCAAATCTACAGTATGTCAAAAGAAAAGCATCTTTATTCTTTACTAACAAAATAACAACTAAAAATGTACATTAAAAAACCGTCTCCTGTGTTTCTGTTGTTGGTGAATGTGAAGTTTCGCAGCATTAAATGTGAGGATTACACACACAGTGATGAACACAAACGATGAAAGTGATTAACGTTATTTTTCACGTGGCAACATCATTTATTTAAGAAATTAGTTCACTGGTATAAAAAAACAAAAACAAAAAAACAGTCTATAGACAAACTTCTCCAAACCTGTGACCTCATCACTGCATGTTTTTGGGTTTGGAGATGACGCCGTCTGGGTAACGACTCTTAAAGCGAGCCACGACATCGGGATCCAGGAGATGAATGCCATCGAGCTGGTTTCCAAGAGTTACCCTACACACGGAGAGGAGCAACGTCATTCAGGACATGTAAATAAAATATGTAGAGGAGTTGGTCTTTAAATAAAAGCGAGACGGTGTGTTACCAGTTGGGCTGGACGTTGTGGGGTCGACCGAAGAGCTCGATCTTCCTGGTGCCAGGCGAGAGTCTCTCTATCATGCCGTAGATCTCATCTGGTTTGTGACTGGTGGAGCGGACCTGGAACAGAGCATTTCAAATGAAGCGACTGAATCTGTATAATATCCGAAGCAACCTTTTTCGAGCGCGATCATTTACCTCGGCTACAATGACGTCGCAGTCCAAACCTCGGTTGAATCCCTGAGGGTTTCCCTTCACACCCACCTGAAGAAAACAAATGGTGTGTTTCACTTGTCAGATAATTGGCCGACACACCTTTGGAGGCACGTTGACAAACAGTGAGCATGTGGCAGCTCAGCGTCTTGCTTCAAAACACCCTCTGGCTATGAGCGGCCTTTTAAACTCCCCAAAATGAAAGAACAAAGAGTAGAAACTCCTGGAGGCAAGATTCCTCGAGCTTGGAGCTTTGCAGCTTCATGCAGGCTCACACAGTATATGACAGAGACCGAGGTTGAAGTATATAAAGAAACAAGAATACCAGACAGTGCTCCTTCCCGTGGTTCAGCCAGTGGCCTGTCCTTCCTGTGCGAATGATTCTCTGGAGCTGGTTTGTTTTCACCCAAATGATTTCATCAACTCGATCATAACTGGAAGACGAAAATGAATACATACATGCAAGGGCAGCAAATATATTAGAAATCAAATGGTACTAGTGGATGCACAGAAGGAAAGACTTACCCCCAGAGACTGAGACACTCCCTGCCCAGCTCCATGGCCCTGTAAGAAGACAAGTTGGGCAGATGATGAGTTTAAGTATCTGAATGTGCAGAGCAAGGGTTCTGGTAAAGGGTGAGTTCTGTATTTTTCAACCTGGATCCTATTTGTTAATGTTTTTGTGTCTGAATGAGTAGGTGGAAGGAAACAGAGCCAAACAGGCTGCAATGTAACCACTTGGGGCATTTGTGCACCATCAATTTACGTCCACTAAAAGTGTTTGTTTTTGCCACCGACAGGCTCAGATTGTTAAATTAAGTGTCTGACAACATTATTAAAGGATCCCTACAGAGATAGACCTTTTTGTTAGAGAGTAAGATCCTTTTTGTTTAACCAGAAACAGCCCCAAAGTTGCTGTCGCCAAACCCACCAGACTCCATGTAAATAAACAGTAATTGTAGTGTGTATAGAGTCAGCGTGTTTTCACATCTAACTGGGTGAATTAGGGGTTTATTTTAACCAAACCAAAGCTGATGATTGTTGGAACAGTGGAGAGACGAACCAAGATGGTTTTGTGTGTTTCA
This sequence comes from Chaetodon striatus, assembly GCA_029783705.1. Classification (NCBI taxonomy): domain Eukaryota; kingdom Metazoa; phylum Chordata; class Actinopteri; order Chaetodontiformes; family Chaetodontidae; genus Chaetodon; species Chaetodon striatus. The sequence continues at coordinate 14,570,157 of JAPZEB010000016.1, forward strand.
CTTTGTTTCTGTCGACTCTGAACAACCTGTGGGTCACAAACATAAAACTGCTGTTTTTTAAATTAAGTCTGGTGGGTTTGACGATGGCAATTTTGGGGCCGTTTCTATTTAAACAAAAAGTTGCTGTAAGAGTCACTTGAGCACACACTGATACTTGGTAAGAATTTCTGGGTTGATATGACATGATGTTTAAGTTTACACAACAGTGTCTGATCACAATATGTTTTTGACTGTGTTATAAAGTGTTGAAGTGTGATAACAGGTAATACATAAGAATATATAGAAACAGGACATTGACTCGGTATGGACCATGAAAGATGGAATTTTGGAAGGACTTGTCCTGCCGTTTGGTTTCTCTCTTTTTTTTTTTTTTTTTTTTTTAATTTTTTTTATTCTTAATAAACCCTGTTCAACTTTTTCTCATGTGACTGCAGATCTTCAGAAAAGGAACAGAAACACGGGTCAAAACCGAGACACCTCCCAATCAAAGTGGCCTGGGAACTTTGGTATATTGACTACATTTACTATTTAAAGGAGCAGTCCAGTATTTTGCACTTTGAGCCCCATTCCTGGTTGTTCATGATGAAATAGAGTGGTTAAGACCAAAATCTTGACGATTGCTCCTTC
>JAPZEB010000016.1:14570883-14581015 GCA_029783705.1 Chaetodon striatus
TTAACCACTCTATTTCATCATAAACAACCAGGAATGGGGCTCAAAGTGCAAAATACTGGACTTCTCCTTTAACAAAAATGTCTCTCTCCGTAGGGATCCTTCTCAAAATGTTGTCAGGCACTTAAAATAACAATCTGAGCCTGTCAGTGGCAAAAACAAACACTTTTAGTGGGTGTAAATTGAAGGTGCGAACATAACCCCCAAGTGGTTACACTGCCCGCTTCGCTGCTGCCAGCTGTAGTGCTCTCTCTCAATAATGGACCAGTTTCAAAAAATGTTGTTCTCATTAGTCATTCAGCCGCAGAAACACAGGAAAATAGGGTCCAGATTGAAAAGCACCAAAGTTAGCCTTTAATTTACCCGAGTGAGCTTAAACTTTTTAGTTGGAAAAACTTAAAGAATGGTAATGAAGTACTGCTCGTCTGTTAGGCTGTCACTTCAAAACAAATGAGATAATACTGGCAGTATTCTTTCAATTTTAAAAATGTAGATGTTAACATAGTAGTGATAAAAGTCACAGCTGAAAAACAACATTTTTGTTCAGGTTTGTTGGTGAAAAAAATCAGCAACCAACTAAGTCAGTGTTTGATTTGTTTGATTCTGTGCTGCTGGGATTTACAGTAACATCTAACTCTTCACAGTGGATTGTTGTAGTTACCTGCCGGTGACCCAGAGGAAGAGGAAGCCGTCATCTTGCAGGATGGGGATGTTGAGTTTTCTCATCTCGTCATCAGTCAGCGTACCATAGGGCAGCTCCATGTGGATGTCCCACGGAGGGTCGGCCATCACCACAGCAAACTTACCGAGGATGGACACGTCCAAGTAGCGGATATCGCAGCAGATCCACTGCGAGGAAGAACACAACCTCCGTCATTGTCATAACCTGCCAAAAATATCGCCATCCATGTCTCCTCAGCCCTCGTCTCTCTTCCTCACCTGTGAAGGGAACAGTTTGCCCACGTTGCTGTCAGCGTCCCCTGCACAGAGGCCGAGCTCCGTGGTCCCAGCCTGGGGCCCCAGCAGGCTCCCCTCGGCCTCTGGAGGGCTGTCGATCTCATAGTGGACGTATTTGCAGGTGTCCATGTGGAAACAGGTGTTGAGGAAGGAACAGTCGCCGAGGCTCTCGTCTGTGTGTTTGTTGATGATGCGACTGAATGAGAAAATATGGCACAAAGTAAACCAGCTGCGCAAACATGTTCATGTGATATCATTTTGTTTTAAACAAAAATAATCTTACTATCTAATACAAAGGTCTATCTCTGTAATGACAATCTGGGCCTGACAGTAGCAAAAAAAGCCCTTTTAGTGGACACACATTGACAGTGTGCATGTGCCTTGAGTGGTTACGTTGTAGCCTGCAGCTACAGCCCTCTCACTCAATACTGAATCAGCTTCAAAAGTTATTGTCTCATGAACATGGGAAAAACATGGGGAAATGGGGTCCAGGTTGAAAAATACAAAAGATTTTACAGAGAGATATCACGTCTTTTGCGAAAGTTTAAAATATAAACAAAATCTTATGCAGCAGATTTTGTTTTTGATCTTATATGTCATTACTTATCTTTGGGAGTTCCCGACCACCAGGCAGGGAGCTACTAACGTGAAACAGCTGTTGTAGCAGTGAGGCCTTTCTAAGTTTGAAATTTAGACCTATATTTACATTATTTGCAAGAGGTAAGTCAGTGTTTTACCACAACTTTATCACAATATGGTGTTTCTGGTAGGAGTTGTATTTTATAACCTTGAGTATAGTGACCTCTTCAGGCCAAAGCGAGTATTTCTCTTCTTTAGAAAATGTCTGTAAGGCATTTTATACCTTTATTTGGTGGTTGTTAGCAGAAAAGATGGGAAAAGAGGGGAAATACAGATGAGAAATGTGGTCCAGCCAAGGGATCGAGATTCCTCCTAAGTCATTGTTTCAAGGTCCACACACACAGTTTTATACATTCAGCATCATACTTGCATTTGGCCATGTCCTCGAGCTAGTTTGCTGTCTCTGTCAAAAAGCTGTCCGTCCTCTCACTCATTATACAGCAGAAAACTGCGCTTCGAAACAAAAGCTTGACATGTTCATGACTCACTTGCGGTCCATTCAGAATGGACCCATGACCCACTTTTGTACAGCGACCCACCAGTTAGGAACCACTGGTTTGAAGTTTAAACAGACTCTGATAGACAGATCTCATCATGTGTGGTGACATAAATACAGACAAGAAAACAGTATGCTGAGGAACACTGACCGGAAGTGTAACTTGGTGCATGGCTGTGGCGTGTCCCCGGAGCGTACACACTCCTCTTTGGTCCCGTGGTCGCAGAACTCTTGGACCTGAGCTCGGCCGCGAGACCGGAACTTTTCCACGATGGACTGCTCCTTAGCTGTGCTGGCATTAAGCAGCTCCAGAATCTCTCGGCTCACCTGGGGACAAAAAACATTACAACACATCTGTAATCACACCTGCAAACTATCCTGCTTCACCTTTGAGGAGAGGAAAATGTAACTGGTTCTGAGATACTGGTCGAACTCCTCAACCTTCCTACCTTCTTGCTCTGCTGCTCTTTAGTGGACTGTTGGTTCAGGAGGCTCTCGATCTCCATGTCCAAATGGGACGACTGGCTTTTGCTACTCCTGCCCTTCTTCTCAGCCCCGCTCCCTGACGCCGAAGGCCCCGCCAGCTGTGAGGAGGAAGCCGGCGTCAGAGAGGTGAAGGAAGAGTGCGGAGGAGAAGCAGAGCTCTGAAGTGAGGGCGGGAAGCCTGGAGCTCTTTTGTGGTGTGCGGGATCTTCTGCTTTTCTCTTGACTCCGGCCCGTTGGGCCCCGACCCCAGTCCCGATCATGGCCCATAGTTTTGTGTGGTCCACTGCTACCACAACTGAGGGGGAGGAAGTAGTAGAAGAAGAGGCAGAGGTGGGCTGCCGGACTTCGATGAGTTCCTGAGCAGAGAATTTCAGCAGCAGGCTCTGGATGCATCCATGACTGACAGCTGTTTCAGACTATCAGCAAACAGGGAAAAAAAAGTTTTTATGATACAAACAAGCTCAAGGTCACATACTTTAACTTGCCTCCATATGCCAAAATCATTTCTGTGCTTAGAGACCACGACAGAGACTCACACTGAGTTCATTTGTGATGGCGAGGGAGTCCGTTGGCAGCGAAAGACTCAGATCAGACAGATACGCCAGCAGCCTCTTCTCTAGTTCAGGGTCTGGCGGTTTTTCTGTCTCCTCCTGAGAGGGGGGCGGAGCTGATGGAGCCGGGCTGTCACTCCTGGCTGTGGAGCCCTCTGTACTGCTTCCACCGTCTGACCGAGAGGAGAGAACAGAGTTAACACCTTATTTTGAAAAAGGTTTTTAAGCTTAAAAGTATTGCTTAGTGTTAGAGTTTCCCATAACTTAACAGTCTAATCTGATAAATTTCCAGGATCTAAAACTGGCATTAGACACTGCGCTATTTTCAGTCGTGAAAGGAATATTTCAACAACACAATTACTATCTATATATCAATTATTCATGTAGTGTTACATTGAATTGTTGTTGTTTTTGTTTGGATGAGAGGATTTGCTCAGATAAAGATGAGCCCCAACAGCACAATGATGAATTTTAGTGCATTCATGTAACAACAAATTATAGACCATCAAGGACATCAATTCAGTTTAAAACCTTTTAATAGATTGCCTTTTGTTTCAAGGATTCTCCAGGCCCTCCTGAGCATGGCTGAGTGACACCTTATAGTATGTTATGCAAGCTGACTCACCTTTTCATTTGTATTTTTAAATATAGAAAAACTACGCTGATCTTGTGACACACGATATTGTTTTGAGTCACTTTTCAGTCGCCTACTGCCATTATCAAAACGCACACAGTTACGCAGCCTTACAGCGAATCAGTGAAGCCGAATGATTATTTGATCGACAAAAAATTAACAAAAAATCTCATACTTTATTAATTAATACGTATGAGATTTTCACGGGATGATAACCTTCTCAGAAATGTTGTGGTTTCACACTACATTTTCACAATATTACACAATTTATATAAATATCAGTCAGAATTACTCTTAAAGGAATGAAAATGGAAGTGTTATTTTTGATTGATCAAATGTAAATGTTTACTATGATAGCTGAAACTTGAAACCATTTTGTTGATGGGAGCATGTGGAAAAGGTCTCCCATTTGAACATAAGCAAAATAAAGGGGGGATTCAGTCCAGTTGCAATTTTTACCCAATAAAGCAGATAAGAAAATGTACAGGGTATGATGTGACATCACGGTATACCCTGCAACCGGTATATCGCTTTATAATTTCGATATAATATCAATATACTGCCGGCCCTACTCAATTAATTAAGAACACAACTGATAATGGAAACTATCAGTTTAAGTACAGCCCTGCCATTACACATTATAACTATCAAACAGCAAGAAAAATAATCAAACTTATTAGGAATTCCCTAATAAAAGTTTGACAGCTGCATCTGGTGAGTAAAAACAATTGCAGCTAAGAGTGAAGAAGACGTGACTGTGGCCTCAGGTGACAAAAGTCTTCATTCGCGACTATTTACAGACTTTATAGTTGACTTTTTGGTTGGATAAACACTCCATTGATTATTCAATAACAAAAACAGTCGTTGTTTGCTGCCCTGCTGGTACCCGCTCTCCGGTGGGAACGTACCCGCGGACAGTTGTGCGGGGTCCTTCCGCCGCCGCTGCAGCCTCTCCCGCAGAGAGTCCAGCTGCTTCTTGTGCGCCTGGATGTTGCTCCATGTGTCCGACATGACGAGCTGGGGTCAACACCAACACAACACCGACACTGGGCACACGGTACACTGTTTAGACAACAGTTAAACACTGTCCGCCTTGTTAGGAGCGAAAGATGTATGGTACGCGGCGTAAAAGCGTCCGACGGGCATCTCGAGTGAGAAACGTTCCGGCTGACTGGTGCTGGTGTCGACCAACAATCCTGGTGGTTAAATTATTTCAAATAAGTCTAATTATTTTACCACCTTGTACTGAAAGCTGAATTTAGCGACAATAAACAAAATAAATAAATAAAATAAAAATAGATTTGTTCGTTTGTGATGAGGTTCTCTGTCGGAGTCATTTCCGGTACGGACGAATCCAACTTCCGGCGTCTCAGAAATTAAAAGCTTGTTTCCTCTGTGCTAAAACTAGCTGTATCCTTGCTGTTTTAGTAAAGACATTTTTTCTGTCATCATATCAACATTAGCACTTTATATTTAACCCCCGTCTCGTAACTTTGGTGCATTTTGCGTCACTGCAGCGGCTGCTCTTACTCTGCTGCTGCTACTCTGAGCTAACTTACAGCAAAGATGGCGGAAGACGAGAAGAGTGGTGAGCCTGTGAAAGAGAAAAATGAACTGCAAATCCTGAAGGTATGCACTCTCAATTATATTACACTATTATTTAATTCCACCAAGTGTCCGAGCCTTCGTGATTTGTTTACTTCTCATAAGGCCGTGTTTTGCTTCCTAGTTTACTCGCTGGTCATCTCCTGAACGACTCGTTACTATAACAACTGACATGCTAACAGACCTTTAGTTTCCAGTCTTTTAGCCTAATTTCTGTTAAGGTCTCAGATCTATGGAGTCGGTACTTCTTATTTAATGGGTAGAATAGCTTCAAATATTTACTGGTGACCTATTAAACCGCCAGATACACCACTCTTTGCATACATGCTGAGCTTGGATCTATCCACTTCTTGCTGAGTCACTAGATGATCACAGCCCTCATTAATGCACCATGCATGCAATGGAGATGATAAGTCGGTGCAAGGTTTTATACCTTAATCTTCTTTATCAATAACCTTACACATGCTTAGATAGCATTAGTGCAAATGCAGGTGCACATACTGTCACACTGGGGCATTTTTTAGAAATGCCCATCCTTAAAATACACCTGTAATTTATGTTTTATAACAACAAAGGTGTGTTTCTGTCACTGATTTGACATGTGTACTCAAAGGCTGTGTTTAGTATGATGATGATGACATCTGCTCTGATTGGTTTACAGTCTTTAAATCGCACAGGAACATAATTTTGGCAAGTATCTTACCAGTATTAGTCTTGTAAAAATATTGATTTCAATACTCATTGCCACAGTATCGATACACGGGTGTGCTGTCTTTTATTGTTAATGTTTTACTACAGCCTTGTTATATTTAACTTTTAATTAATTTTTTTTAAATATGTGCCCTCAGTGTAAAATTTTACCTGTGGTATTGAAAACGGTGTCACACATCAATATTTTTAAACCTATTCTAGCACAGCTGGAAATTACAAAATTGTTACAATATAAAACAGTACAAGTTTTCTACACTGCATACCTGTGCATATCTTTCATATCCAATTTCTTATGAGTTCATAGATACTGTGCTCCTTGTAGTTTCTGAGATGCAGTGGGTTACTTATCATACTATATTTAGCCTTTGGGAACATGGTACTGAGGCACAGCAGTCCCGTGTGCTTTAAGACTAAATATAGTATGATAAGAATAAGAAAAAGCCAAACAGTTTGTCTGATTTAAAAAATTTCTTCACACTGGTGTGCAGGCAAGCCCAGAGACTCTCACCAGTAATAGACTTAGTACATGGACTTGCACTTGCACAGTTTTTTGACCACTTAAAGCACTTTTACAGACATGTCACATTCACCCGTTCACACACACATTCATACACTGGTGCCACCTGCTACTCAGTATGAACATTCACATGCACTCTCACACCAGTGGCAGAATTTGGGTTAGTTGAACATGTGGGCTGGAGGGGCTGGTGAGCAAACCAGTGATCTTCCAATTAAGGGATGGCCTGCTCTTCCTCCTGAGCCACAGCCACTGTATCGCACTTTCAAATAGCTGGAGGAAATCATGACAACAGAAAGTCTGATATCTTGATTGATTATCTTGATATGGGTCAAACACCTAAAACACTGGATCCTACAATTCCCATGATGCTGCTTAATAGCTTCTTTCATAAGAGCCTCTCTGTCTGTTTCCCTTGTGATGAGTAAATGTGTAACATCTTCTAAATTGCCCGTCTATTTAATTGTTTTGGGTTTTTTTTGCCTGTTTTTTAGAGTCAATTTTGACAGTTTTTAGGTCTTCATTTTCAAGAACTTCTTTTGTCAGACATGCTTGTTCTCCTCTTTATAATGGATGGTGGACTGTAAAAACACGATGGACAAAGATCTAATAAATCCCAAGACTAAATTTGATCATTTTAGCCCTGATAAAGCTTGATATGTTGTATTTTTTAAGTCAAGTTAGACCGCTACACAAACAAGATCCCAAAAAATGAACACATCACTGTTCTTATTGTATCAGCGGGAGATTTAGCTGTGATAAATGTGCCTTTGTTCTATTTTTAAATCTGTTTAAAATTCAAAAAGTTATCTTCTTCTAAAATCTACCCCTCCTCCTCCATGCCCTCCCATCACAGGAGCTGGTGGATGACCTGTATAATTTCAGAGACTGCTATTTTGAGACTCACAGTGTGGAGGAAGCTGGGCGGAAACAAAGCGATGTCACACAGGAGATCGAAAAGACACTCAAGAAGCTGGAAGAGAAAGAAGGTGAGCGCTACACTGACACAACAGCGCTACAGTTTTTAAGTAACATAAAATAATTGACACTTGCTGTATCGCTGTGATTACGATTTCCCACAGATCTCTTTAAACACAAGGCAGAGTTTCTGCTGCAGAAGGGCAGGTGTCTCAACGTGGCTCCAGACTTCAGTGCCGTAGCAGAAGAGTGCCTTTCACGTGCTGTGAAGCTGGAGCCCGGCCTGGTCGAGGGCTGGAACACGCTGGGGGAGCAGTACTGGAAAAAAGGAGACCTGACTGGTGCCAAGAACTGCTTCACTGGAGCCTTGCAACAGGTACATTAAGAGAGAGTGGGATATGTTTATAACACAGGGAAGCATTCATTTCCATTCTGTCTTTTTGGCTTTCCACATAAAAGCCATAATTAAAGCTGTACATCCCTCGATATACAGTAACATATACGGCACTCTAATAGTGTGCTTCTGTCAGAAAGTTTGGCACAGTGCACCTCTTTTTTTATTTGTTTTGAAGGATTAAAAATGAGCTTGTATCTTAACATTTCTGGCACTTTTACTCATAACTTCAAAGGTTGTTTCTGAATGAGTCACTTAAAACTCCTGTGTGATATTCTTCATATCTCTTCACACTAGGTTGTACTTATAGCTCACCTGTCTTGTGCTTCATGTTCCGTCTCCGTAGAGCAAGAACAAAGTGTCTTTACGCAACCTGTCCATGGTGCTGAGACAGCTGCCGACAGCGGACAGCAACGCACAGGGCAAGCAGGTGCTGGAGAGCGTGGACATGGCCCGACAAGCTGTCCAGCTGGACGTCACAGACGGGACGTCCTGGTGTGAGTAGAGCGTCTGGGTACTTAATGAGCAGAGAAGAAGAGTTAGAAGAAATTATGTGCAATTCTAAAATTGTATTTTCTGTTATTGTTTTTACAGATATCCTGGGAAATGCCTATGTGTCCTTGTTTTTCACCTGTGGACAGAATCCACAGCTGTCTCAACAAGCTCTAAGTGCCTACGCACAGTCTGTGAGTACTGAGCACTGAGCACTGAGCACTGAGCATGTTCGTTCTGATCTCTCCACGCTAACTTCACGAATGTTTCACTCCTTTTTTTTTTCCATTTGTAGGAGAAAGTAGACAGAACTGCCTCTTGTTACCCGGAGCTGCATTTCAACCGAGCCACTCTGTTCCAGTACGAGGAGATGTACGGGTCTGCGCTCGGCGGCTACAGCCGAGCTGCGGCGCTCGACCCGGGCTGGGAGGAGCCTCCGGAGAGAGAGAAGCAGCTGCTGGAGTATCTGGGGAAAGTCACAGAACTTATACAGAACAAGGTGTGGAGAAGATCCTCCAAATGTTTCGTTAGATCAGCAGATATTTAGGCTACATTCACACTGTACAATGAAATCAAAGAAGCTGGAGGACATCACATTATTAGGGAAAACATATATATATGCCATATACTGTATACTCAAGATAACAAAAGATTTCATTTTCACCACAAGGTGGCAGCACAGCACATCCATATCTCTTGCTTTCCTCCTAACCTTCAGTGTCTCCATCTCCTCAGGGGAAGGTGAAGGCGCGTCGATTAAGGACCATGCTCTCTAACCTCAGCACATCATCCTTGGGTCCCTGCTCCTCCCCTCAGTTCCGTTCCCCGACAGGCCGCGTCGGCAGCCTGGAGCCTCGAACTCTTTCCTCCCTCACGCACGGTCACAACGCCGGGGTGGCCGCCCTGGGAAAGGTGGTGTTCAGCCTGGCCTCTGAGGGTCGCATGGCCTTGTGAGTGCAGCTCGTTGTATCGTAATAGCTCATGTGAGCTTCTGTCTGGTTTGGTGTGATGGTGGAGAAAAGGTTCTGCACTTTCATAGCGGTCTTTCTCTCTCTTTCCTCCAGCACGTTTGGCATGGTCGACAGCGAGGAGACGTGTATAGTGGTGATGGTATACAACACAGCTGACAGCTGGGGCGTCCTGATAGGAGACACTGTAGTCATTCCCGAGCCTTCGGTCAAACGAAATAGTATAACGCATAAAGATCAGGTCAGTGTTTCTTCATGTGTGCAGTTCAAAATGTACAGAGTGGTGTCTCTCTCTCTCTAAATGGTCTGACTGACATTGTCTCTCTCTGGCAGTCGTTTGACTTCAGGAGTATACGAGTAGACTCTCCTCTGCTCCTCATCGTCAACGGCAAGAAACAAAACATCCAAAGCCAGATTGCTGCCTCGGTCAGCTACAAGCCTCAGAGCGAATGAGCTGAATGAGCAAGAGGAAGTGCGGCAACCGGACCAAGTTTTTCTGGGTTTTGAAGAAGCGTTTGGATAAATGTGGACGTGTTACGTGTCCGAAGTTTGTGCCTGTTTTACGTGTTGTTTTGTATATAGAGGTCACCCTGTTACTTTGTCTTTAGATAGGCTCTTTGTTTATATTTATAAATATTTCTTTTTTTGTATTCTGTTGTTGCAGAGACAACATGGAGCTCTTTTTTTGTAAATGAATGAACTTGTGATGACGACAATGTGATGTCAGAATTGTGACTTAAGTTTACCCTGAAAAAAAAATCCTCTTA
>JAPZEB010000016.1:14581115-14599974 GCA_029783705.1 Chaetodon striatus
TCTCACCCTCTGGTTCTCCCCGGTTAACATCATTAGCTCTAGGGCCTATTGGGGGGGGCAGTAGCTTCGTCCATATGGACTTGGCTTGGGAACTGGAGGGTCGCTGGTTCAAGCGCCTGTGTTGGCTAAGTATGGAGCGTGGAGAGGTGCCAGTTCACCTCCTGGGCACTGTTTAGGTGCCCTTGAGCAAGGCACTTAAACCCCAGCTGCTCAGGGCGGCTCCTCCAAGGCAGCCACTGGCTCTGACATCCCTCCATTTAATGCATGTATAGGTCCTGTTGGTGCATGGGTGTGTATTTTGGGCCTGTGTGTATATGACAACAGAATTTTAAAAAATGACTTTCTCCTCAGGGATTAATAAAGCATATCTTCTTCTTCTTCTGTCAGCACTGTTGCTATTGTTTAGCACTCTTTATGGAGTTAGCATCGTTAGCTGCTAACCAGCTGCTCAGCTGCCGCCATGTTGAGAACAGCATCCAGACTCAAACACTCTGCATTCGGCATAGAGCCCCTGAAACACTACATTCTGGGAAAGGCTGTTCATATCCGGCCTTTTCTCATTGTATGTTCAGTGTGCTTACACCTTCTCTGCCTGCCAGACATACTGGGTGGTGAGTGGTAATGTTGTGAATACCTGGTCATCTGTGACAAATGCGACAATTGGATGGGGGATGAGAGGTTCAGGGAAAAGAGAGTTATTGACCTACTACCAGTAATAAGAATTCTGGAGGGTGCTTTTGTGATAGAGTACACCCGTATAAACAAGCAATACTAAGGAAAGGAAAAAGGGAACATTTTTTATTCTGAACTGATATTTCAAACCCAAACAAACACACAACTTTGGACAGAACAATTATGCAATATGTGTTTTGTAAGAAAAATGACATTAAAATGATTTATTGAGAAGGATACTCAGAGAGAGCAGACCCAGTGCCCTGTCTTACAGTGTTAATGACAAAACAACTTGTTATATCCGCCTGTTATTCGGATCTGCTCCAAAATTTATTAGGTTTTCCTTTCCATGCTATACTTTTCCACCAAGTTTCATGAAAATCAGGCCAGTAGTTTTTCTGTGATCCTGCTGACAAACAAGCTGAACCGAAAACATGACCTCCCTGAGGTAATAACAGTCTATGTGAATATTTTTGTACAACCCCATACTAATTATTTTGGAGTCCTCTTAACAGGCAAAGACCTAGTAAAGGTCATTACAAGTCCACTTTATTTTTTAGTTTAAACCTCATTACCAGCTCTGACCACATATTAAAATCATTACAGGTGAAAACTGCATTTTTGAGATGACTCTTAGGACATGTATTGTCACCATTGTCAAGTGCTGCTGTTTGGTAATTTGTGGCAGATGTGGTGGTTATGTTTCAGTCGGTATTTGTGTTCTGTCATTGGATCTAATTATCATCAGGTCTGTTTCAGACCTGCTCTGACTCAGCGTCACTTTCGGCTCGGAGGCATGTACTTTAAAGCAGGATTTGGAGTTAGCGAGGTAACTTTGGGGTTAACTCAGGGTTTTCAGTACTACGAAGCTGATTGTCTTTTTAACAGGATAAATCACCATGGTAACTTATACTAAGCAGCTAACCTCCTCCGGAGCAGGTTAACTTCAGAGTATCGGATCACAACCTGTCAACACCCCGACCTCTGACCAATCAGACCACTGAAGAAAAAAGTATTCATGGTCGAAAGTCTGAAGTCTCAGGTAAAAAGGGGTAACCTGTATATTGTTATAGATCAGTAAAATCATTTCATTATTTCAGGGCTCTATTTCCACCTGTTTTGAAACAGCTTCTAACAAATGGAGAGATTGTTCACAACACTAAACACATGATTTTAGCTGCATTATTACTTATGCAAAGCTTATTTTAGTCTGCAGTGATAGTGTTGTTATTTTCCACTCTGATTCCATCACTGCAGCTCAAAATAATGAGACACCTGTGTTGTGAGAACTAGGAAAAATTTGGCTCCTGTCATTATAAATGCAACATTTTGGTCAGATACAGTAGGCCTCATCAGTTATTAACGAGGCTACTTTCCCACCCTTTACCTAAGTAGCAGAAACAGTCTGGTGTTACTTTAAAGTGTTTTATGTGTCATATTTTGAGAAGTTTTGTCATTATCCAACTAAATTGCAAAAAATACTCTATACTCACGTCACATATAGCCTAGTGACAGCTTCGCGTAATTTAAGTCTCGGCCGACTGTGAATTTTTGGATAGTATTTTCAGTGTTTCTACATATTCCGTACTGTCTCACAGTCACTTTCAGTGCCGTTACATCCCACATTATTTGAAGCAGCCTATTTTATTCATGGTACTGAATGATGTCGCTTGTCATTACACCCCCGCCTCTTCCACATGAAAGCGCTCGTGACTGGATAGGAAAACCCAGAGTTGACTAACTAGTTGATAACCAGCTTTGTAGTAGCGGTTATGCAGTTGGTCAGTGTTAGGGTTAGTCAATCACAAAAAGATATCCTGGGTAAGTTGAACTGGCTTTGCTTTGTAGTACAGGCCTCTGGCTGCCATGTTGGAAACAGTCAAGCAAGACACGAAGCACCGCCCACCAGCCAGACCGACCTTCTCATTTTACAGCTAAACAGTACACTAAAGTATGTTAAAACATTTGAGGTGAGAAATAGGCCATGTAGTAAGAGCATTTTAATTGATATTTCATCAGCGCTGCCTAGTCTGACACAAGCAATGATTGTTAGCTGCATTAGAGACACCTCAGCTCTGACTAGTTGTTTTTACTGTGCTGCGGTAGATACTGACAAATGCCATTAGAAGCAGTAGGAAGACTTTGTCTCATACTTCTGTCAGAAAACAGCGACAGTTTCAGCAAATATGACACAGCTATTTTCCTAAAAGTTACCAACTGTAGCTTTAATTCCTTAAACTTGTTAGTTTTTGACTAGAAGCATTTACTATTAATTAATTTCAATCTGACACAACCTACATGAACAGAAGTCTGTAAAGCACTGCTCTTTGTAAACAGAGTTTATATTGTATTTACATTCTCTTTTAAAGTACATCTTAACACAAATGCTCAGGTAGAGACCAGCACTAAAATTTAACAATTGGATTTCGCTCCTAGATTGAATCCAATATTTGTTACTATTGGACAAAAATAAATAATATTATATAAATACACTCAGTGCAAACACTGCCAACTAAATAAATACTAAAACATTAGAACACTGTTAACATATATAGAAATAAACGTAGTTCATCTCATGTGCTACAGTCGGTATGAAACCTGTTGCCGTCTCAGTGCTTCTGGATGAAGGGCCGGCCCCTCTCCCTGGCAGGGGAGCTGAATTGGAAGAAGGTCTTGGCTCCGTCAGGCTCCAGGCAGGAGAAAAATCTGCTGTCCCCGTCAGGGCCCATGGAGAGGAACTGAGGGCTCCTCTGGGGAGTCGCCTGCCGAGCCGCCCCTGGGGGTTGACGGATGTCTCATTGTTACACTGAGTGAAATTCCCTTACATAGACAATCAGCTCATTACTCCCACTGTTCTCTCTTAATGACTCTTGACAAAACACCTACAGCTTTGTCTGCCTTTGTGCCATTTAACATGATTCTCCCTCTGCTTCCTTCCTCTTCACATTAATCAGTGTGACGCGACAGAAGTGTTAAAGTTCATTTCTTTTGCTGCCAAACATTGTTTTGGGTGTCAACTAGTGATTACATTCATTATCAATTAATCTGTGGTCTAATTAACAGATTAATCAATTTGTTTAGTCTATAAAATATCAGAAGAACAAAGAACTCCCACTCACTGTCTTCTACACCTGCAATAATGACAGATTTATTGCAATTATTTTCTGTCATCCCCTTCAAGAGCCAAAAAAGTTAATGCCTCCAACCCCACTTTTAAAAAAGGACCCATCCTAAATTTTACTGAAGTAAAGTCAGCAACAAACTCTTGTTTATTCTCCCTACATAATCATATCTGTTCAACTTTGTTTCAATACATATTTTTCCCCTGGTCATCCACGCCCCACCTGTAGTGGCTCTATGCCCCCCGAGACCTTCATCAATTTATTTTTTCAACCAAATAAATAACCTGATGAAGGTCTCCGTACTAAAACGCTCCCTATAAATCTTGCATTGCAAGTGTGCAGGAGTTCATTTGTTCTTCTATGGTGGGCCCAGGGTCTTCTCCAACCTACCTGTCGATGTACAAGTGTGCAGAAGTTTTGCTTACATACATTTTTTTGTCTATAATATACCAGAAAATTGTAAAAAAAATAAATAAATAAAAATAATAATAACATTTACAGCTTCTCAGAGCCCAGGGTGACCTCCTTAGTGCATTTCCATCCATTTGGATTTATGCACATTGGCACCACCAACTACTTATCTCAATGAATCCCTTCCCAGTATTCCTACAGCAGTAGCTGATGGAACAGCACATAAATTTACATTTTCTTTTGCTAATTTTTTTGGAAAATTTGGTTAAAATTTGAGCTACATCTGGATGGAAACCTGGTTGTTTTTTCCCCCAACCAACAAGGCAAAATCCAGCACTAATTTTATGGTTCACATTTGAATAATATATTATTTAATGAACAAATGAATAAAATCCTTCTTAATATTAAGTTTTTCATGACATCTGACTTTTAAACATCACAAACATTGTTAGAAATCAGTGCTTAAAAGTTGTTCCCCATCTTCAAAAACCAATAACTGTAAACAGCGAAAATTTATTTCTATAATTATGCTTCCTACTTATGACTTTCCTTGTTTGCTAAACAGCAATTTTTTAACACTTTAGAGTATATGTAAAGGCAGAACCTGTGGCCTGATTATTCATAAACTCCTACAGTCTACAACCATCTCTCTCATTGTGAAATATTAATTCAGTTCCTGCACAGGAAGACCACGCATCTGTTATTTAAATAGAGCATCTTAAAACTTTAACATTAGTCTAAGTTCAAATTGTTCTTACCACTGTTGTAGTCTTGAAGTCCTGGTTGTGTCTGCGTGTCTCTTTCCCCGACACCCACCACCATGTTGCGCAGCCTCAGAGAGTCGTACAGCCCCTGTAGTTTCTGGTACTGCCTGTTCCTCTCCATCAGCCTCTCAGACACCTCAGTGTACTTTCTTTTATACTCCTCCATCACCTGGAGGAAACAAGATCGTACACATTTCTATGCATTCTTCTGAACTTATAGGTTTCTAATGTTCTTCATCGAGCCAAACTAAAATCACCGCCAAACAGATTTCAACATTAGAAACACAGATTAAGATTTACAACATTAGGTACATGAGGTTTACGGCTCCTATTTTTATTTCTATATCATCTGCAGTCAAACAAGAGACAAAGATATTGAGCAAATCATTTAGGTGCTTATTTCAAGTGTGACATTCTTAATCTGTGCTTGAGTTCGAGAACGGTGGCTTACTTTCTTCAGGGAGGCGATTTCCCCCCTCATGCCACTGAGCTCCACTTCTCTGCTCTGGTTCTGCTGGGTCAACACCTTCTCCATCTGTTTCAGCTGCGCCTCGGCCCGTGACAGACTGTACTCTTGATACATACGCTCCTGATGGACCTGTTTACAAAGAGACTGCCAAGCTGGGTGTTTTGCAGGAAAAGAGACCAGACTGACACAAACAAATATTCCAAGACTTGCAGATACAGAGCTACACTATGTTCATATACATACAAACAGAAAGATATTTGACCTGATAGCTCCAGAAGGCCAAAGCGCGGGCACTGATGTCCAGAACTACATCCGGTCGCAGACCTGCCAGCACCATGGCTTTGTACTCCTCAGAGGGTGACAGCTCCGTCCTCACTATGTCCAGCTTCCCAGACAGCGCGGAGGAGCAGGCCGGGCAGATTGCGGGGGAGCGGTTGAACTCACCAGACCCATGCTGGTCACAGAAAACATGAGAGCAAGCTGTGACCCAGGCGAAGCCGCTCAGCTTGGTCCGACACTTTGGGAAGTTACACAGGAGTGTGTCGTCACAGACAGACATGGCCACAACTGTGGAGGGCACAGGAACATTTTAGTAATGGTGATCAGCACAACAGGCAAGTACAAGGTCTGATAAAACAATCACATACATATTGAATTTAAAAGACCTTAACCACATCAAGGTAAAGCAAATAAAATATCCACTTGGGAGACATTTAATTTTATTTATTAACAGGACCAAGCATGTGAGGTCACCATACACCTCTTTTTCTTTAACTTTTCTAGGTTTAAATTTTATTTAAGGTCCCTATTTGGTGATATTTAGGAACTTAAAATCACCATATCTTCTTGTGTGTGTGTATTTATATTATTTTTCTTGTAATAAGGCAATATTTTAACTCTTGATCTTGTCAAAGCAACAAATAAAGAATACATAACGTTGCAGGGCCATCTCTGCCTTTAACTCCTCTTTAATGACTTAAAACTTTACTTTCAAATTTCATTTTGACTTCTTAGTTATTTCAAATGATCAGTGAGATAATATACTAGATAAGGAAACACTAATATTACAATTTATGGCTGTGTAAAGAAGTATGTAGCAACGCAGCTTAGCTAAATTTGACTTACACAGCTAGCTTAATGTTACATCAACTGCCATTACATATTAGCATTAGCAGGTTAGCAAGTAAAGTGATGAGCTCTCGGGCTAAATGTTAAATCCACTTTATGTTCGACCGCTGCGTTTAAAAAACACAACTTTGAGTTTTTCGGCTAAATTATGTTAAAGTTAAACGGACACTTACACGGAATATTTACGGTTTATTTCGGGAAATACCAACCTGTTCCGGTTAGCTAGCGCTTCACTCTGCAGGTGACGACAGGTGACGCTTTATGAATACTGTAATCTGATTGGCTGATTGCAACTCAACGTTCAACGGTAAAATCTGAGAACATTAATTCAAGACATTTAAAAATAACATTACCTGAAGTATAAAATACTGAATTTGGGACATGTTTAGGACAAAGACAGAAAATAAAGTCTTTCTTTTAGCTTTCTTTTTAAAACTACATTTTCTGTTAAACTTTGTCAGAAAACTTAACAAATCGGAATATTTATGATTCATTTTGGGAGATACCAACTTCTCACATCATTATATTGATAATAAAGTACAAGCATTACAAATTGCAGACCAACCTTAGCATTGAAAAAAACAAACAAACAAAAAAGGATAATTAAAAAAAAAAATAAAAAAAAATAAAAAATATCATAAATAAAAGGGTCAGAATTCTAAACATTAAACAACATAGAAATATTTTGGTAAATATTTTGTAAATAAGGGAGACACCAACCTAGCTGCAGGCCTACGACAGGTGACGCTAAATGAATACTGTAATCTGATTGGCTGATTGCAACTCAATGTCTCAACAGTAAAATTTGAAAACATTAATTTAAGATAGTAAAAATTAACCTACAGTAACTCTAAAAATGCTGACTTTGAGACATATTAAGACAGAAACTAAAGTTTTTCCTTTAGTGTCATGTGTAAAGTGATGAGCTCTCACTTATTCAAACATTGACTTTTAAAACTACATTTTCTGTTAGACTTTGACAGAAAACGTAACATGACGAAATACTTACGATTAATTTAACCTTTATTAATCTCAGGCCATTACGTCATCAAGCTGATAATAAAATAAAACAGTACAAATTACAAACTGAGCATAGAGCTAATAAACAAACAAATTAATTAATTAAATTAAAATAAATTAAATAATAGGGTCAGAGGTCTAATCAGAAAACACTATATGAATGTTTTTGTAAATATTTTGTAGATAAGGGAGATACCAACGTAGCCGTAGGCCTACTCTTCACTCTACAGGTAACGCTTTTAAATGAATACCGTAATCTGATTGGCTGATTGGATCTCAAAGTCTCAATGGTAAAATCTCAAAACATTATCACAGATATTTCAAAATTAACTCATAGTGTGTCTAAAAATACAGAATTTTAGACATGTTTAGGACAAAGACAGAAAATATAGTTTTCCTCAAGGCTTTCTTTAGTTTCATGCACAAAGTGATGAGCTCTCAGGACAAACTTTGACTTTTAAAACTATATTTTCTGTTAAACTTTGAAAGTTAATGTAATGGTAATGGAATATTTATGATTATTTGGGGAGATACCAACTTCTTTTTTTTTTTCATTTTTAATCTTTATTAACTTCTGGCCATTACAACATCAAATGGCTGAGTATAGCATGGAAAATAAACAAAATGAATACATAAATAAAATAAAATATAAAATTAATAAAAGGGTAAGAGGTCTAATCAGAAAACAATAATGTTTTTGTAAATAAGGGAGTTACCAACCTAGATGCAGGCATGCTCTTTACTCTGCACGTGACACTAAATGAATACTGTAATCTGATTGGCAAAGTCTCAAGGGAAAAATCTCAAAATGTTAAATTTAAAGATATTAAAATGCAGAATTTTGTACACATTTAGCACAAAGACAAAATATAAAGTTTTTCTTTTAGCTTTATGCGTAATACTTTTTATCTTTGAATTTAACTTAAGACTAGTTTTACTATGTTTCTGTGGGAACATTTTCCGCCACTGAATAGGACTTGAAGCCACCTGAACTTTGACATCACATTGCATTTTCTGTTTATTTTCCAGGTGATGATTAAGCTGAGGAAAGTGGGATACTTTAATGAGCAGCCCAAACTGTAACCCTCCAGATAAACATGGCAGTTATTTCCCCAAAAACCCAAATAATGCCCTGTTTTCTTACCCAGCCTCTGAGTGGATATATGTATAATACCAGACACCTACTTAAATATGGCCCCCCCTCCTCCTCCTCCTTCTCCTCCACCTCCTCCCACTTTTTTTTTTCTCTGTCTCTTTTATCCATTTCTCCACGTGGTACAGGAGTAAAGGCGGGGGGTGAAAGAGGGGCATTGTGCTGTGCAGCAGTGGATCCGGGGGTTCATAGTGAGAGAGGGGAGATGCTCACTCAACTGTGTCCAGCGCGCCATTGTCAAAGATTCCCATCTATTCTCTGCCTTTTAAATAGAGCTCCAGTGTAAGATGCTTTTTTGGGGGGTGGTGGGGGCGGGAGGGGTGTGGGGGGGTATTATACGCTTGGTGATAACACACGAAATACATGCATGTGGAATGGCTGTGTGGCCCCACTTGCACACAACTCACTGCACTGTTGTTGATAATTGGCCCTATGGAAATCAAAGGGTAGAAATATCGCCTGAGCTCCTCATGTGGCACAATAACACCACTGGGAAGACGGATTTTTGACTCTTGCTGATGGAAACCACCTGCAAGACAATTATTATGGCTATGATTTCATTATGTATCCACCTTTGAGAAAATAAGTACACCTGGGGGTGCTGAACAGATGATGTATGAGTCACCTGTTACACTTCTTGTAGACGTGTTACTGCATCTTAATCTGCGCCATAATGATTTCATTGTCTTCTGTGAATTATTTAATATGTTTTGAAGGAAATAAACTATCCCAGCGCCTATTTAAATGTGTTTTTAAGCCATCCAACTGCTTTGACACCTAATTGTCATGTTTTATTGAAAGTTTATAGCTGCTGCGTGAGTGTGTAAAGAAAAATAAAGCTGGGGAGAAAGAGAAAGAGAGAACCAGGGAGGCTGTGTGTTACACGCCATTGAAATGCAAATATCATTGAAGAACAAGGAGTGGTTCTGTGTGTGTGAGTGTGTATGGCGTGTGTGTGTGTGTTTGCATGTGTGTGTGTGTTCCCTGTATGTGCATGCAGCGGGGCAGCAGTGGGAGAGGAGGGGCGCAAATTGGACAAGTTTTTTGGGGGAGAAGAGACTTTAGAAAACAGCCACACACACGCACTCACGGCAGCTTCATATGACGCGGCGCAGACCTGCGGGTTGAAACACCTATGCGCTATTTTTTGACTTTCTTTTTTTGACTTTCTTCCATTAATAATTTGATAATTTAATCTTTTGATCCCGAGGCTTTTGGGATGTGCGCGACTTTTGAGCTGTAGGTGCTCGGATGGTTTCAGGAGCGCTTTCCAAGTGCGCAAAAACGTGCCTTCTGCCATTCAACCGACTGATGCCCCCCTCTCTGTCTGAGTCGCAGTGAATCATGTCACGCCGGAAGCAGAAGCGACCCCAGCATCTCGTTAACGCGGATCCGGGGGGCCCACGGCTGCTATCTCACGGTGAGTAAACATCTTTAAGAGCGTGCATGCGTTTTTGCCTTGAATTTCTTGAAAGAGTGCAACCATCCTGCAACTTAGCAGCGCTCACCCCTGCATGCAGAATTCACTTTGAGAGTCTGGGAACCTTCAGAGAGTTGGAGCAGAGCAAAAGTTTGTGTTTTGATGTACCTGTGTGCGCTATTTATTGCGCGGTTTCTTCTTGATTTTGGTGATTTTCACAAGTTTATTTATGCATGGCCGCATTCCAACAAACGCACCTGATTTAACAGACTTAAAAAAGTGTAAGATCTAAGTTTGTCAACCCCTCCTGCTCAGCCATTCACTCTAATGGGCCCCACTAAATGGAGGCCTTAGGCACTTTGGTCGGGGCCAATAAACTTGTCCCTGTGAAATGAATAGAGTGGGATTAACTAACATACATCTGTGGCCATTTTCATGTGCTGTTCGTCCTCCAGGAAACCAACAGGCTGCTCAGCGCTGACTGCTGGAGGTCTTTGATTAGTATAGAGCACTCTCTTATTTGTTAACAATAAGGTGCATGGGGTGGGGGGAAGGGAAGGCAGTGTTTTTGGTAAAGATTAATCTTCCACCCTTCTATTCTCTTCTTCTTTTGCTCTTCGTCCATGCCTTGCACCCCTCTTCCCCCATTTTCCACCTTCTCAATACTTCCCTCCCCTTTCTTTCTCCCTCTTTTTCGCCCCCCAACCCTATTGACTGTATACTCCTACACAGTTGGGGGGGGCTCAGATGGATGAGAAAAAAAAAGATTCAGAGGGGATAGAGAGATTGCTCTCGCACTTGTTCTGTGTCGCAATGGGTTATATCTTCAAGTGCATGCACCTTTAAGACTCCCACCAGGTAAACTTCCAAAAGGAAAGTTCAGCCTGGGAGTTTTTTTTGTGTGTTTCCTGCAGGTTCAGGTTTGTTTATAAGTCACATTGAAGGAATTTCACTGAGGTACAGTCTTTCATTCCATCACTATATCACTCCAGGAGGGAATAGTTAGTTTGTCTCTCCATTGTTGTTACCCTCCCCCCTTCTTTTTACTCTTTCTCACTCTGTGCTCAAGATTCTGAAAGAATTTGACCCCTGAGCAGCAGAGGTCAGATTAGTTGACCAATCAGAGTGTCTGGACAGTGCCCAGAACCCTTAGCGTGGCCTGACCCTTGACCTCCACTGTGACGTAAGGGGGGAAGGGTGAATAGGGAGATGAAAGACGTAACTGCTGTAGGGAGGGGGTGGGTTAAGAGGGGTTATGGGTTGTCTTGGTGATGCCCATTGTCCTCTAAAATGTGTTGCCATAGCAGCAAGGTGGTCTGTAAGCTTTTTTGTGTGTGCAAGATGTTTGAGGAGTTTTGCTTCGGAGAGCACAGATTGAGACAAGACATTACAAAGACTCATGGACTCGCAGAGTTTCTTCCATTTGTTTATTTGCTTGTTCAAGGCCACTTCCGAGCAGGCATTTCTTTTGAAGTCGTAACAGGATCTTTTGGTATGCACACACATTTGCTAACTAAATTTGTAAAGAATAACTGGAATCAATGAAATAAACACACACTGTAACTGGAGCGGAAAGTTTTAATTAATTTACATACCTGGATATTCAGGCTGATATTGGAGACTTGGTGTTGCATAATAATGCCCCTGCAAAGACACAAACAAAGTTCTCAAAAAGCTCTTATTCCTCTTTCTCAATCCTCAGATGATCACCTGGGCATGAAGTCACCATCCACATCTCTTGGCTCAGAAGTGACCTCATCAGGGTCGTCCTCCTCATCCCCCACCTCTCTCCAAGACTGCCAGCCGCCTCTGGCCCCTCGCCCATCCCCTGGTGGGCTCCACGCGCCCTCCTTGCCCAGCGAGAGCTCGCCTCCTCCCCACTGGCCCAGCCACATCGCCCCCTTCACCACATCCCTCCCAAACACCCACTCGTCCCTCTCCCCAGACTTCCCTCACCCCTCGCTGTCGTCCCAGACTCACTCACCTCCTCCCTTGGGTCAAACCTCAGGTTCCCACAGCCTGTCCCACCAAGGAAACTCTCACTCCACCATGACCTCCCCTCCAATGGGCAGCTCAGCCACCACCACTACCTCCTCCTCCTCTTCCTCCTCCTCCTCTTCTTCTCAGTGCGTGCCGCCTCACCGCGACAGCACCAGTCCAGGTCACCAGCAGGCCTCAAGCTCTCCATGGCAGCAGGGACAGATTCAGGTGTCGCCAACCCTGGCTGTGCTCCTGGAGGAGCTGAGGGTTTTACAGCAGAGGCAGATCCACCAGATGCAGATAACAGAGGAGATCTGTAGGCACGTCCTTAGGCTCGGAGGTGCTGTCTTTGGCCAAGATGGTAACAACACACAGGCCAGTGGTGCAGACAGCAACCAGAAGTCCACAGGAGCAGCATCGTCATCACCAACGCACCCCTCCACTGCCACGCCAGTAACCACAGCCTCATCACTTTTGACTGGCCTTCCATCTTCCCTCTTCCCCCAGCCATCCGTCTCCAAGTCAGGTGCTTCACATGTCAATGGCAGCAGAGCTCCATCCTCCTCTACCTCTTCTTCATTATCTTCCTCGTCTATTTCATCTACTATCACCTCCTCTGTGGCCTCCCTACACCCTCTGTCCCTGTCACTGGGGCTACCGCCACGCTACCTCCACGAGAAATCATCCAACACCTCCTCGTTTGGTCATAGCAATGGTATCAGTTTCCCGACTCCCCCCCTTCCTACCACCAGTCATTCCCAGGATCTCCAGCCCAGCTCCTCCCTGGGCTCCGCCTCCTCATCAGGACGCCCTCAACATGTGTGCCGTTTTTGTGGGAAGGTGTTAAGCAGCGACTCATCACTCCAGATCCACTTGAGGTCACATACAGGTGAAAGGCCCTACCAGTGTCCAGTCTGCTTGAGCCGTTTTACAACCAGAGGGAACCTCAAAGCCCATTTCCTGCGACACAGAGAGCAGAACCCAGAGCTGTCCCTGTCCCTGCTGCCCCCAGCACTGTCAGAGCAAACACAGAGTGCTCCCGGTCCCATCCAGAGAAGGAGAAAAAGGCGGGCGGATGATGACGAGCCATTTAATGGAGTGAAAGGAAGCATTCCCGGGATGGCAGACAACATGGCTTCTTTAGGATTCCTGTCAGGTGCATCTGCTCGGCCCTCGCCTTCCTCTCTACCTCTGCCCCCCTCAGTGGACATGGCGTTGCTGTCCACAGCCCATTCACTGCTACAGCTGAACAGAGCCTCGGCTGCAGCTGCTGCCAGCGCATCTAGCACCGGACTGCCTTCTTCCTCTTCGTCCTAGTCTTCCTCCTCCACCATGGGCAGCCAGTTCAAAGGAGCAAAGCAGCAGCGATTTGATGAAAACACCCCTCCTCACTCCACCCTCCATACAACCTCCCCATACTCCCAGCTGGCCCACCTCCCCAAGATTCTCTTCCCTGGCGGTACCTCCCCTCATCACCTTGCACTTCTCCGGCCCCCGGGCCACCCATCTGCCTCCCACCTTACTTCGCCTCATCAGCTACCTTTCCCCTTTCCACCTTTCCCCAAACCATCAACCTCCTCTCCCTCTTCATCCTCTCCTACCACCTCTACCCAGACCTCAGACACCTCCAAGCTGCAGCGCCTGGTACAGAAGCTTGAAAAGCAGCCACAAGGAGGTGCCTCCTCTTCCTCCACCTCCTCGCAATCACCTGCTGAAGCAAACGGGGACACACACGGCCATGACTTGTCCACCACCTCCAGTGCCTATCGCAGGGAAATGTTAGCTGCTCTCGGCCTGAGCCCAAGTGCCAATGCTGCTGGATTAGTGACCAGCCAGGGAGTCTCAGGTTCTAGCACTACAACAACAACGACTACCCCTTCTCTGCCTACCGCCCAGGCTGCTAATCAGTGTGGAGTGTGTCTGCGTGTCCTCAGCTGCCCCAGAGCTCTGCGTTTGCACCAGGCCACACATCTGGGAGAGCGCCCGTTCCCTTGTAAGCTGTGTGGCCGTTCGTTCTCCACCAAGGGCAGCCTCAGGGCCCACCTGGCCACTCACCGCGCAAGACCGGCCAACTCCCGTGCCTTGAACTCCTGCCCGTTGTGCCCACGCAAGTTCACCAATGCCTTGGTTCTTCAGCACCATATCCGCTTGCACCTAGGAGGGCAAATACCACCTGACGAAGATATGCCTCCTGAAGATGCAGCGGAAACTGAGAATGCAGTCTTTGATGAGAATAACTCCCCATCTAAAGCCCAGCAACTCCTCCCTCTGGCCTTAACAACCAGGTCCAAGTCTCCAACTGATGCTCTCAACTCAGGGTCGAAGAAATCCACAGCTGCTGATGCCACTTCTGTGAAGATGGAAGAATCAGAAGGCTCAACACCCAGTGTCAGCCCACCCCTGACCCGTAATCCCCCCTCAGTGGGAGCCGAGGAACCCCTGCGTCTGGGAGACAACGCCCTAGCTGATGGTAGCCCCATGAACGGCTCCATGTACTCCGAGGAGGAGACCCACGCTGACCTGGGCAGCACCAGCCCATTCAAAGCACCCTTAGCTAGTTCTCATTCAGATGTAGTGAATGGAGATGCAGAGGCAGACGACACCCCTTTGTCTCTCTGCGTTTCAAAGCCTGGAGTAGAAAATGATGCAGAGGTTGGTAATGATGAAGCCTGCTCCACAGAGAAGCCCACCACAAGTCCTGATCCTAGCCCCAAACCTCCAGCTGCAAATCCCTCACCTGCGCTCACCCCACCTGCCAGCCCCAAAGCTACTCCCGAAGCAGAAGAGGCCTGTGGCAGTGAACCACAGGAGGCACAAGAGAGAGATGCAGCCCAAAGCAAAGGCAAGAGTGAGACCACCAGAGAGCCTTTGCCAGTGTTGGATCCAGAGCCGGAGAAGGACGCTCCAATAGAGGAGGGTTATGGTGTGCAAGAAAAACCCTCAGATCCAGAGCCTCCTGTCCCAGCACCAGCACTGCACACCCAACCTGCTCGTCCTGACAAACCCTACAGCTGCTCCCAGTGTGGAAAGGCGTACGCCAGCCGTAGTGGACTTAAGGTAAGGATTGGCGATATGGATTTGTTCTTGGGTCAAAAGTCAGTGATTTTGATGTTGTACTTAAAGATATTTAAGTGGTAATACATTTGTTATGTCAAGAGAAGACTTCACCCCCCTTGTGTTTTGTCTCCCATCAATAGGGCCATATGAAAACTCACCCTGGAGTGTCGACCAGCACCCCCTCCAAGGCTCAAACCAATGACACTGATATTGCAGAGGAACGCAGCTCACATTCAGCCAGTAAGAACCCGGTACAGCAGGAGGAAAAGCAGGGATTGGCTCAGTCCTCGGAGGAAGGTGACAGCACAGATCCTCTACCAATCAGTGTTGTTTCTAGTGTGGCGACCGAGCCTATGGACACTACTGCGTAGAAAAGTTAGTATTGTTAAATGGCAGTTTTTAAAAAGGGTCCTGACAAGGGAATGTATTTTTTTAATAGAATAAGATTTGTTTTCTAGAGTTATTAATTCTAATTCATGTTTACCTTTTGTATTAGGCAGATAGATCTAGTTTGTATTGTAGTAACATTGCAAGAGATTTGTGAATGTAGTATTTTAGCTATGTATTTTTGTATTTCAAAGACCACAGTGAGGCCTTATCTTACACACGTCACAGAATTGTCACAATGAGAATTAAATGTTTGCGCTTTTCTTTTGCTGACACCTATTTCAGCACATACTTTATAAGCTGATTTGAATAAGAGGGACAGTCCAGCATTTTACAAGATGAACTCCATACCAAAACAGGCCAAATTAGTAATGGCCAATGATTGTAAATATGAGCTGCGGTTACATTTATGCCTTTTTATTGTTACTTTCTTCTTTCCTTTTTTTTCTTTTAATGCCATGCTGCTGAAAGCATGTTTAAGATGTGCTGAGTTGCACTGTGAGTTGCACTGTGTCCTGTGCTGCCGAAACATCTTCTCAAAGGCATACTTCACCCCTCAAATAATAATTTGCGTGTCAATTACTCACCCCCTGTTACACTGAATTTGGGAAGATAATTTCGTTTTTCTTGAATGCCATCACAGTGAACATAAAATCCAAAAAATTCTTGATGAACTGAACTCATAGGGGTCCACGTTTAACAGCAGCAAAACTATATAAAAACATCTGTTAACAAACTTTCACAGAACTTGTGCAGTATAATCCAAGTCTCATTTATCCAGTTGTATGTTCAGTACACAAACACATGCATTTTGACTAAAACCTCACCATTTAAACACAAAGGCTTAAACAGTCTAATGCACAAACAAGAAGCGCACCTGTGCTCTTAATGCGCAAAAAGGTTGCTAGCTAAATATGTTGAAAAGAAAACCACATTTTTAGATGAAGAAATGAAACCCTACAAAACGCAAATGAGTTAGCATTTTAGCACCCCCGGTTCCCTTGTCTTAGAGTTAGTGGGTTTTTGATTAGATGCCTGAAATAAGGTCCGTGGTTAACACAAGCATAAGAAACATTCATGTTTTGTTCTACGACATAAAATGCTCCAGAAACTACCCCACTCGTGAATTTTAAAGTTTTAATGTGTCTTAAAAAAGGCAGTTGCTAACAAGTAGCTAAATGAGACTGCAGGATGTCATCACGCCAAACACGGCTCTACAGCCTCGTTCAGGCAGTGACATTAAGTGGTGCAACTTTTTTTTAGCTTTTTACTTTTGGCGATTGCATTTAGGCATCGAAAAAAAAAAAAGTTGTGTTCAATGGCAAAGATAATCTTGCTGGACAAAACATGTAGCTATCATAAACACTCGTTAGCCAAAGAGCTTATTTTTTGCAATATTCCAAAATCCAATTTTTTGACAAGGGTAAAAGGCCGCCCATAACTTTTGCGTCAGCCCATAAAAAATTATCCCTAGATCACTCTATAGTCTCTACTTAAGTTAGATAATGTTAGCAAAACACTAGCTAACTAGCTAGCTAATGTATAGCTACATCGAGAGGAGCAAGCCAGTGTTAGTCATATTTGCTTTCTCTTTATTTCTGTGGTAACTTTAAAGAGATGTTTTTAAGATGAGATGATCACTAGCCAAATCAAAGCTAACGCTCCTGTCTTTTTATTATCTTGATAAGGTTGCGTGCCGCCCCAAACTAACTAACGTAACTTTCTACACTAAAGAGAGACTAACATTAGGTCAGCGCCAGGTCAGTAATAAATACATAGAGTACATTCAGTGTTGATGTCTCGTCATCCGCTGTCTCTACTTGTCCCTTTTTTGTTGAGACCAAAAGAAGTCACTTTGTCTCATTCACAAAAGTTAACATGATAGTTGTTGCTGCCTGCTTCTTCGAGCTATATTGTTGGACGTCGCCAAACTATATAATTAACACAGAACCGGTATCGCCATGCTCTTTTTTTGTCAAGCTTGTTCGACTTAGCGACAGTAATTAAGGGGGGCGAGACTAAGAATTGGTCAGCTCATCAAGAATGTTCGCCTTTTTTGGATTCTTCGTTCACGTTGGAGGCACGCGAGAAAACAAAGCTGTCTTCCCATACTCAGCATAACATTGGGGGAGTAACTGATATACAAATGATAATTTGGGGAGGTGAAGTATTCCTTTAAACAAACACATTAGCAATGGTGATAACCATGATGATGATGATGACGATGATTGTGTTAGATTATCCGTACTTCTGTGAACACTCCTTGTACTTACAAAATTTGCTAGCAGCAAATTATTCATACTGATGATTGTAAATGGTTTTTTTTTTCTTGTTGTCGACGCGACCTGAAGAGTCAAAGACACAACGAGGATGAGTCCGTTATAACTCCCCCGCCTTTATCTTTCCTTTCCCCCCCTTCTTCCTGCTGCTCTCTCTCTCTCTCTCTCTCTCTCTCAGAGCACTTGAGAGTTTTCTGCTCCTGCAGAAATAGTCTGCACTCACTGCATTCCTGCTTTGCCCAGTTTTGTATGCTCTGTAAACCCCTTTTTTTTGTAGCAATGACAAAATATGTTCCCATGCCTCCCATGTGATGTATAAAAGATAAATAAAACAATGTGAAGAGGAGACCTGTTTGTTGCTCGTCTGTGGGTTTCTTGTGTTTTTTGTCTGGGTCCAGTTTCAGCCTGCGTCTTTGTCAATTCATTTATCTGTTTAAGTATTCTGTTTGCATGACTCTTATTCCGTGTCCATGTTGGTCAGTTTTCGCTTGTTTGTTCCAGCTCTCGGTGTGTCTGGATCGGGGGGTCCTTTGTCTGGGGCGCTGGGCTAGCTGTCTCCTAATTCTGCCTTTTTTTGCCCCCAGTGTCTTTTAATATGTTTCAGTTCCCCACCACCGTGTGTGTGTGTGTATGTATGTGTGAAAAGGATAATCAGAGCCTGTATGAGTGTGATTGAGGGTGCAGCTGTAGAGGCCGCCACCTCCCTCCCTCCCCCTCCCCTCTCTGTGTCATACGCTCTTTCATACGCACTCTCTTTCATTTTCTCTTTCATTTCTCTCCCTCACTCTTTCTGCTCACCCCCGTCACCCTCTCACCCCTGTACTCCCCCCCTCCTCTATCCTCCCACCCCATGTAATGAGCTGACACACAGGAAGCTCTAATCCTCACACAATGCCACCCCTCTTCCCCCCAGAGTGACTGGGAGCGGGACAGGGGGCAACAGGGACCAACCTGGCCCAGCTGTCCCCAAAATGGCTGCCTTTAATCCCTCCAGTTT
>JAPZEB010000016.1:14625753-14646068 GCA_029783705.1 Chaetodon striatus
AGTCTGTTGTCAACCCCAAAATGATGCTACGGAAAGCTTCTTTACATCACAGATGACTGTACACAACAGGGCAGTAAAACAGCCCTGGTTTTAATATTTTTATATTTTAAAAAAAAACCAGAGGTCAAATTAGCTCTGCCATTTCACCGATCACCTTCAAACCACCTCACCTGTGAGCTGTTGTGCCTGACTGCCAATGCGTTCACCCACAGGAACTTCCCATGCTGTCTGCGGCCAAGCAGAGTCCTGGTGGCGGGACTGCGACACTCAAACACTGTGTGCAGGTGAGACTTCTGGAGCAACCGCTGTTTGTGAAACAGAGGGACAAAGCCTCAGTCTGATGGAAACATTACACAATAAACTACAACACTATCACCTAGATCCAATTCAGAGCAGGCAGAACTAAACTGGAACTCTCAGGAGTTTAAAAATGCGGCTGCTTTGTGAGCTGAACCTGATAAGAACAAAAACAATCAGTTGATGAAGCGATTAATTGAACAGACAAATATTTTGGTAATACATTAATCATTTAAGTAATTTATCAAGAAAAATTCTGCATTATTTGGTTGCAGTCTCTCAAATATGACGTCCTGTGGGTCGGTTAAAATCAGTAACCTCCACATTTTACCTGATTAGAAACATAACCACATAATAATTCTGTATTAAATGTATTTTTCTTATCTTCCTCTGTAAATGACCAAGAAGGAAAAAACACATTTAAACCAACAATTCAACTGCTGGGAAATAACACAGGAGCAATATAGAGTGTGTGTTTTATTACTCTATACTTTGTAGTAATATGTTCAGTAAATGAAAGCTTCTCACCTATCATATATCCTAGGACTTGTCAGAGGACACCCTTTCAATTGATTCATCGTCAGAAGTACAGTTTAACTCAACTCTGTGCCCTAAACATCAGAGAAACCAGATGTGCAGCAGGGTTCAGTTAAAGCTCAGTGATATCTGGTGGCGTTTAGCATGTTTCTAGAGGACATGGCGACCGGATTTAGACATGACATCAGGTTATCTAATTGAGATTTAAACCCCTACACCACAGGTAAACTGACAGCGGAGTAACAGCCTCAGTGTCTTTACAGAAGGAGAGATGTTGTGGTAGTTGCTCACAAAGCTAACAGCTGCTAGCAGAGCCCTGCTAGCCTGTGAGGTAACAGTACATTACAATAATGTCAATAACCTTCTGGGTACTTAACCGCGTATTTCTGTGCTTCTAGCTACATTATCAACGGTGTTATCGTTTGGAAAGCTGGGAAATTAAAGCTACATTAAATACCGGAGGACTCTGCCTTTAACAGACAGGCTGTCTCTGTCAAAGTCACACAGAAGGCATGCACTCAGTACTGCGCAGCGAGGATGCTAGCCGGCTAGCGAGTTAGCCGGGGGAAGTCGCTGTTTGCGGCTTTGTTTCAGAAGCGAAGACAAAATGCCGGGTGTGAGGCTGTAAAGAGGACCTACGTGGTTCCAAATGTCTGATAGAGGATGGCTGCCCCGGCTCGGTTTTCCAGTCTGTCTCAGGAAACATCTTGCTAGGCAACCTGGAGTCACCCCACTCCTGATGGCAGCCATGTTGGAACATATAGCTCACGCTACGGGAAGCGTGAGGGGTCAAAGCTCCTGAGTGTTTGCGACCGTTACAACTGTATGCAACAAGCTTCGCCCGTGTTTGTTTCGAGTAAACAGTGCCATTTTATTCAAACATTATACATTTTATATTTGCCTTTTTTCCTCAGTGTTATTCCCTCAAATTCACATTTTATACAGTTAAAGAATATATTTATTTAAAAATTACATTTTGAAAAAAATCTTGTTACAGAAACATAGAACCACTACATGCTCTTACCAGTGGTGAAATAAGTACATTTACGACTTGATTGTGTGACTTGTGTGCAAATCTATACTAATACGAATACTAAAAAATACTGATTAACACAGCCAGAAATATTTATTTAGAAACGTACCGTACGTAAAAACACTTCTCGCAAACCTAAATTGATAAGAAAACCTTTTCTTGTCTCCTGCTATCATAACCTATGACTCTCCACAAAAACAGTGCATGTCCAAGGATATATTTCATTTCTCTTCCTTTATTATTATTATTTTACTTACATTTTTTTTAAAAACCACAATCAGAATACTATGAATGACACAAATTACCACAATACTTTGTTTTAAAGTGATAAACATTAAATGTAAAGCATATAAGACATTAGTCAGTGGGCGCTGCAGTAATATTGTACAAGTGCAGTGTGTAAAAGGCTTAATAAATGTAAAGCTGTACTTAATAGTAACATAAGAAAACAAATAAAAAATAAAGGACTTCCATTTGTATTTACTCACACAATCTCCTGTCTGAAGTCATATTAGATACTACATTTAGAGCCGTCTATTTATATATCTCTGAACACTTTAATAAGAAAAAAAAAAACAAAACACAATAGGTAAATACATTTCTTCGGCTGTATAAATTGTAAATTTAAAGAAAGTAAGAAAAGCAATAAAAGACAAAAATGATTGATGATCATTCAGTCTGTGAATTACGATGATTTCAGATCAACCCAACAAAACTGTGATCTTGTTTCTCCTTGACTTGACATTAAAAACATTTGTAAACAACCATCTCTCTCTCATTGAACAACTTTACTTCTGCTGCTCTTTCAACAGGGACAATCTCCAAAACAGGAAGTGATGTATTTTAGATGTCCTAAACCCAGCAAAGGTGATCTGTTATACCGCCTGAACAACAAAATGTATACTTTGTCTTAATCGGACTCTGAAGTCGGGCTTATACAAGAAAAACGACAGCTAGTAGTTTTTTTCTGTTTCTTTTTTTCTTTTCTGTTTTGCCTATGATGGGCAAATAGGCTGGGCTTTTTCTTTTTCTTTGGAATTGATTGACTTGTACCTTGAGTCTCAGTCTCCTCTGGTGTATTTCTAAAAAATCTTTTCGTTCCGCGTTGCTGTGGCTCTTGCGAAGCTGACTCACTCACATTTAAATTCCGAACACCCACCAACAAAGTTTCCTGTTGTACGGTTTCGTCCGTAGTTTTCACTATCAAGTCTGTCTCACTGCTTCCTTTAATGCTTCTACGGGTTTCTCTAACTTCACCGTCAATTTTCTTTGCATATATTCCTGAATCATGCTTTCCTCCCACTGCCTTGTCATTATATGCAGTTCTTGCTTTTGGTTGAGACTTCTCAGCCACTTCTCTGCTTTCTGTCAGTTCTCTTTGTCTACCAGAAGAGCCTGCTCTGCGATGAGCATGTTTATTATGTCCTTCGCTTTCCTGCTCTCTGGCTTGTTTGTCCACACTAATGTCTTTATGTGATGAATGTTTAACACTGACTTTCTGCTGTGGTCTGTCTTGTCTAAGATCATCTAATCTTCTCTTGTCCCGACCCTCTACAACTCCACTAAGGTTGGGATTCGTCATGGATGTTTCCTTCCTTTTGTCATATTTATCATCTCCTCTTGTTTGTTTCACGAGGTCATATATCTTCAAGAATTTTGCCCCCCCTGATGCTACTTCCCTTTCATCAGCTCTAGTCTCATCTTCCTGGTCTACCTTAACATCTGGTTCCATCTTCAACCCATTGCCCGGTTCGTCCATGCTAAGAGGTGTAAGGGTATGATGTTGTCCAATCTCCTGTTTACTTTCCAGATCTTCATTCATGCTCTGTCTAACATTGTCTAATCTTCTCTTGTCCTGATCCTCTACATCTCTGCTCAGGTTAGGCTTTGTCATGGATGTCTCTTTTCTATTAGCATGTTTATCATCTTCTGTCTTCTGTTCCTTGACTTCCTTAACATCTCTCTTATCGTCTCTCAGTTGCTCATGTCTGCTATACCTGCTACTTCTTCCCTGTTCACACTCCTGATCATCTTTAGGCCTGTTCTGTTTAGTATCACAGATGCTACTACTGTCCTGCAAAGAGCAGAGGTCATACTTTGTCAAGCGCTTTACGCTCCCCGGTGCTACTTCCCTTTCATCAGCTCCAGTTTTTCCTTCCTTGTCTCCCTTCACATCTAGTTTTATCTTCAACTCATCACCTTGTTTGTCCACGCTAAGATTTTTCTGTTTAGCCCCCAGATCTTCGTGCATGTCTTTTCTAACGTCACCGAATCCTTTGACCTCATGATGCTCTGCTTCTCTGTTGAAGTGTTTTGCTGAGGGTTTCACTCTCCTTTCTGATTGTTCATCACCTTCCACCGTCCCATTTTTGTCTCTGTTTACCTCCGCTACCATCCTGCCCTCATCTCTCTGCATGTCTACACAACCTTGTTGAGGATCATCCCGTCTGTCATACCTCTGATATGACGGGTAAAGTCTGTTGTCATCCTCTAGACCCTCTAGAGGTCTCTTTCGTCTAGCCCTGTCATTGTCCTGATCGTCAACACTCTCTTCAAGCTGAGTCTCTCTAGATGAGGTTCCTCTCTTTTCTGCCGGGTCATCGAAACCTGCATTTCCTCCTATGTCCTCCTCATCATGTGTCACAACATTCCTGTCATCTATCTGGTTTTTGGCATGAGCATCTCGAGGATGATTCCTCATGTCTTTAACTCCTGCTTCCTGATTTGTGTCGATGGATGGTTCATAACTCATGTCTGCCACCGCAAGCGTCTCTTTCCCTCTCATCTCGATAACATCTTCACACTGGTGATAGATATCAGTGGCAGCTGGCGGGAAGCTTCCCGGAGTGGACACCTCTGTGATGTCTTGAGTGCAAGTATCAGCAGCATGCACTGGGAAGTAGGTATAAAATGAAGTCAGAGAAAGTATCATACAATTTAAAGCAGTCATCAGTAAAGATGATGAAATTGTTTGTCATCTTACCTTTCTTTTTCCTGTAAAAAAGAAGATAAGCGCTGCTGGATCTAGTGAGAGAAATGTGCGGAAGAGAATATGGTCATTTTCAGATACAGCAAAATGATTGTTACATACAGGGGCTTTCTGTTGTACATCTTCACATGCAAAAAAGGTTACTTTTAGGTTTTTATTTTGCAGACACTTCTGTTTTGGTGCGTACATAAGCCTGTTTGACTACATCCACAGATATTGTGAAATACACATATTATTATATTACATTTATTTGTATTGTTTTCTCTTCTTTTCACTGATCTGTGGGGGCACTTTGGGGATTGGGTTGGGAAATGGGTAAGAGAAACAATCTGCAACATGGTGAAATTCAAACATGCTTATATGATTTATTCAAGAAAAGTAACTGAAAACTCAGTAAAGACAAAAATCACAAAAATGTATGACGGAGATAGAAAAAGGACAACTTACTTTTCAAAGTTATCCAGCTGGAAATCAAGCTGTTGATGAAACAAATAACCAAACATAAGATGATGAATCCATTTTTGCACTGTATATACTGTCATCGACGCTGGGGTTAAAGTAATCACTCTTACCAATGTAACCTTTGAATCATTGAAGTTATACCATTTATCATCATCTTGAGATTTGATTTTTGCGGTGTAATGTCCACTTCTAAGATCTCCAAAATGGTCCACGACCGCATACAGCTCATATGTCTGATTCTGATCAGTGGAAAACATTAAAAACATTATTTTCAGGAATGAAAAAGAGACATGTCGTGATAGTAGAATATACTGTATTCATACCTCTGGTATCTGTAGGGTGTAGGGCACATTCACAGTGCAGTTGATTTTGACATATGCCATGTAATTGTAGTCAAACTCAAATCTCTTCAGCAGCAGCATCAAAACCTCTGGATGATCCTTCATTACGCATTTCTAAAAGACAGTTCCCAAAATGTATTATCATGCTGTGTGTATGTGTTGTTATCACCCTTAATGGACACTCTTAATGTGAGTTAATGTACCCAAATCAGAGAAATGTTTCCTCATTACTCACAATCTTAGCATCAGCTTTGTCATCGCACGTGTCACAGTACATCTGGTTTTCTCCGCTGAGATCCGTATCTCTGAAAAACCCCTCAATGCCATTCACCTAATAAAATGCAGTTGCGTCATTTGAGACTGAAATGAACTCTGACAGATTTCCTGTTGTGTTACATGTGATAAGGTTTCAGCACACCAACACTTGGGGTTACAAAAACATAATGTTTTGGCTTAAAATATCTGGTATGTTTACTGCAAACACGGCTGGACATTTGCTGAACTCTCATGAAAAAAAAAACAAACTACATTACTACTAACACAGTTGGAAATGTACTAAACTCTCATCAAAAAATACAGGCTAGTGTTGCTACAAACATGGCTGGACATGTGGCAAACTCCGGTTAAAAGTTACCCACTATGTTGCTACTAACATGGCTAGAAATGTACTGAACTCTTATACAAAAAATACCCCAGTTGTCACTACAAACAGGGCTGGACAGGTCCTGAACGTTTGATAAAAAACACCCACTTTTTTGGCAACAAACACAGCTGGAAATGTTCTGAACTTCTGTTTTAAAACACCGGCTTTTTGTTGCTACAGACATGGCTGGACAAGTGCCGAACTCCTGTTAAAAAAATACTCGCTATGTTGCGACTAACATGGCTAGAAACGTACTAAACTCTTATTAAAAAATACAGGCTTGTGTCGCTACAAACAGGGCTGGACATGTCCTGAACCCTCATTACAAATACCTTTTTTTTTTTTGTCGCTACAAAAATGGACTAAACTCTCGTTAAAAAATTCCTGCTTTTGTCGCTACAAACAGGGCTAGAAATGTCCCGACCTCTCGTTAAAAAAATACCTGCTTTTGTCGCTACAAACAGGGCTGGAAATGTCACGGCCTCTCATTAAAAAAACCCTGCTTTTGTCGCTACAAACACGGCTAGAAATGTCCTGACCTCTCATAAAAAAATACCTGCTTTTGTCACGACAAACACGGCTTGAAATTTACCGTCCTCTCATTATAAAATAATCGCTTTTGTTGCTACAAACACGGCAGAAAATGTCCTAACCTCTCATTAAAAAATACGTGTTTTTTATCACTACAAACACAGCTGGAAATATCCGTAACTTTTGTTAAAATTTCCGTACATCTAGTGCAACAAACTTGGTTTTACATGTCCCAAACTCTCATTAAAAAATCCCCACTTTTGTTGCCACAAATATGGCTGGAAATGTTCCAACCTCTTGGTAAAAAATAGCTGCTATGTGCTACAAACACGGCTGGACATGTCCCAAACACTCCTTAAAAAGTACCCGCTTTTGTCACTACAAATAGGCCTGGACATGTCCCGACCTCTCATTAAAAAATACTTGCTTTTGTCACTCCAAACATGGATGAACTTGCCCCTTTCTGTGTCTACAAACACAGTCGGACATGTCCCGAACTCTTGTTATAAAATACCCACTTCTGTCACTACAAACTCACCTGGGTTTCACAACATCTGCCACCCCTCCCCCTGCTGATGAGAAACTCAGCTCATACAGATGCAGTCTGAACTAACTCATAACAATGGAGCCCACAAATACAGCATTTCAAGGATTTACAGAACTGTACAAAGCCTAATGAAAGTAAAGCATTCATAAATGTCTTCTCAGTGATTTTTTGATATATCACAAATTCATGTAAATGGTGTTTCACCAGATATCTCCTGGCAATAAAAATAAATGTGTCACAGTTTTCAGGACCTGAGATTCTTACCACACTGTAGTTGTCACTGTAGGACTCCACCAATTCAAGAGGAAGATGCCAAAATGCTCCATCAGATGGCGTCTCACTACGACATGCAGAACATTCAGTCGTGTGCGTCAACTGTCCGTGAAAGATCTGAAAACATACAAAAACAGAGACTGGTAAACATGTACTTTTCAGTTAATGCACAGAATCCATTTGATGGTGTCGTCTTTACCTTTGATGCCTGAGGACTGGTCAGACCTAAAATCTTCTCCAAGCACTCTGCAGCATCTTGCTGCTCATACACTGAAGGGGAGGGGGAGCAGAAATCAATGTGTATGTCTCGTGCACGCACAGCCTTTCAAATGCTTTGTTGTTCCTTGTGTTAACACATACTGTACCTCTCTTGATGCCCAGCTTGTTCGTGATTTTAAAGGTGTAGGCTTCACGTTGTTTTAAGTCATCAAACAAGGATGCAAGATGACAATCGATGCCCTCGGTGCCAGGATTTTCAGAAGTGTGCCCGGTCCTACACAGAGTTAAAACACAGTGGTGATGAAAGGTACAAAGGTGCACTGCAGCCTCGAATAAGTTGGACTCAAAGTTGGACTTTGTGACTGACTTTTTTACAGCTTCTCTGAAGTCTTCAGTCATAAACAGCACCTGCAGCACACTGTTCAGGTAACATGTTGCTCCTTGGTTGGTCAGGCCATGGTACTTAATGGCTGCTGGAAGGAGAATATCAATAATGATGCATGGAAACTTCACAGCAGTGCTGTAGATGATAACCACAGTATATATTTACCTGGAGAGGAGATCATTTTGTACAAATACTGAGGAGCACTTCCCAAGTAATTCATTTTGATTCCTTGTAGACTGTTGTATCAGTCCACTTCTACACCATCAGCTGCAATGACAATGTTGACAATGAATCAAGTGCACCTGTTTTGGAAATTAACACAAATGCAGAAAAATAAAAGCCTACCCTCGGATGTGCGATTCATTGGGCCTGTCGGACGACAAGCTCTTCTCTCTGGTAATCATCGACGCACACGAACAGCATCTGATTCTTGTAAACCAGCCCACATCCCTGGGCATACTTTCTCTTTCACTTATCACAAAATGCGAACCTGCAGGAATGCTGCTTTCAGGGTGTGTCGGAAATCTTGCAATTCATAAATAGACGGCTCACATGACTAACAAGAACAGTATGCCCTGATCAGCCAAAACAATAAAACCAGTGGTGAGTGAAGTGAGTAACACTGATGCTATTGTTACAGTGCAGTGGCATTCATGTGGACGCCACTTGTTGTGCTGAACAGGGGCGTTTCTAGGATTTGAGGACACTGGGGGCTCAGCCTGCATCTCTGTACGGGGGGCCAGGGGATCCTGCCCCAGGAAGTTTTTATGTATTTATTTTTTAATGAACAAGCTCTATTTTGATGCTTCTTTCGCACAGTTTGGCATCTTACTTATACTTAAAGGAGAAGTCCAGAATTTTGCACTTTGAGCCCCATTCCTGATGTTTATGATGAAATCGAGTGGTTGAGACCAAAATCAAAGATTTTTTTAGTTGTAAAAAATTATTACAAGCAAGAAAATCTTGCTCCATTGGCAGATTTTTATTTTTTTTTTCACTTTTTTCACTTTTCAGCCTTGGACACCTCGGCCCAACAACTCCACTGGTACTGAATTAATCATCTTAAATTGATTAAAAATTAGACAAAGAATTTATTTTATAGATGGGATCAATTACGTTTTTTGTTGTTGACTGCCAGACACTCCACTGATGGTCCAGGATAAACACTATTTGCCAGACACATCAGTGAGGCCTATTTATTTCCATTTTCTGCCACTTATTACTTTAACCCTACTGAATTACAAAGGCAAATATTGTATTTCTTATGCCGCTACATTTATCTGACATTTTTGACATTGCCTAAAAAAACATGTGCTGTGCTTTTATGATATGGCACAGCACTATAATAGGCTACTAATCTAACTAGTAGTACTGGAAGCATCTATAATTGGCTCCACATTGATGCATCACATGAAAATGTTCTTATATTATCATTAGTGATTAAAACAGAATAAAATAACATAATAATGAAACACTATGAAAGCATAATGTGTACTTTTGAGACAGTAACGTACTTTCACCTTAGTAACATTTTGAATGCAGGACTTTTTCTTGTAATGGAGTGTTTTTATACCCTTGTATTTGTACTTTTACCTGAGTAAAGGATCTGCACACTTAATCAAAGATGGATTTTATTTTGTACAAGTGATCATCGCAATAAAAGAGACAGTTTTAAAAGTTTTAAAATTAGTAAACAATGTCTTCAAGAGTAAATATAGGAAGCGAAAGTGGTGGCAGTGGCAGCAGCAGGAGGACGAGATGGTCTCTGTCAAGCTGACAGTCCTCCAGGAACCTTCAACACCATTAAGATGACAGACATGTGCTGGACTCCGTATTCAACCAGTTTCTTGTGGTCTTCATCCAGGCACTTGTCCGTGAAGATCAGCCGCATGTTCTCCATTCCTAGAGAGAGAGAGAGAAACATAAACACACACAGAAAGGCATTCATTAACACAATTATAGTCAGTCAAACCCAAAGAGATATGTCCACATATTAAGCGCTTACCAGGGCCGTGCACAGACATTTTGTGGGGCAGGTGCTCAAGTGGAAAAAAAAAAGGGGGCATCCCTTCCATAAATTTTGTTGCATGCAGAAATGTATTTCCTTTTCTTGCAAAGTGCACTCTTACAGGAGATTTCTCTGTGTCTGCCAGCACCAGGAGCGCTCTTGAGGCCGAAGTACATTTGTGCACAGGGATGAGCGGGGGAAATATCTTCCTGAGAAGCTGCTACACACCGTTTACATTTCACACTGTGCACATTTTAGTGGTCTGTAAAATAAATAACCATCACCATCAAGAAATCTTGTTGTTTCTTGAATAATAAAAGAATCAGCAAAGTGGGCTTTGTTCAAGTGCATCCTGCCCTCCTCAACCTCATCTGCTTCTCCTCCTCTTTCCTTTTTAGATAGTTTGATGGATTGATGCGCCCTTGCGCACGGCATGTCCACACAGCACCAAAATGCATGTCATATTTGTTTAAATTAATTTTCAAAGTCGCGGTATGGAAGATGCAAACAACATTACAAGTTGAGTTTTGGTTTATAAAGACACGTGGGAGTGGGAAAGCAGTTCGGCGTCTGTCTCTGCTCGCCACGGGCAGCTGGTGACCCCGAATCGAGCTACACCATCGGCCACACATCATGTAATGTAAGTGGTGAGTTCAAGCGTCAGGTGGCTGAGAGCCCACTTGTGGCTTACCTTTGCTCTCGGGAATCTTCTCTGCGATCTTTTCTTTAAGCTGCAGCACCACCATGCTCTGCATCTGCTCCTCTGTGTTGCACAGGTCAATGGTCACCTTCTCCCCCCTTGGTCCATTCACAATGACCTGGTAGATTTTTCCCATTTCGGTGCTGTTTAGGTGTCCAAGTCGCTGCGCAGCTGTCGTCTCCGCCGCTGAGAGGTGTTGTGACACCTCAGGGTGTTTTTTGTTTCAGATCAACGGGCTCTGACGTAGTGGAGGGCTGATGATGCTTTCACTTTCGTCCTAAAGCTGATAGAATCATCATTATCGTTATTAACAATATTTATTTCATGCCAATGATTCAGGTGTTGTGCAAGTGCACTAATGTCGTGCGCATGATTTTTGGACCTATCATTCCCTTTATAGCTTTACTGACTGCACTCAAACATTTCAGAACAACAGTCAGTCGTGCCATGGATTAAAAAAAAGCCGCACCACTTCCACATTTTGGCCACTGTAGAGTTTGTCCATCATGATGTCCGAGCAGTTGCCTAAAGCTGCAAACAGTGTGGTGAATGTGCTGAGATGATTTCTGGAAATCACCTGACACTCCAGCAGTGTTTGGCATCAGACCAAAGAATCTCTGAGCTGGTGAAACTGCTGTGAAACAGTGCATTAACCTTATAACTAATGAGGTATAATAATAATATAATAATAATAATAACTAAAAAGGAACAATTATTTTCATCTCTTTTTTATCATGCCTTTTTGTGTTTTAATTGTGCAAAGAATAAACTATAAAGTATAAATGCAAAACAATGCAATAACAAAAAAATAAATGCTACAATGAGGGTACTTTTCCCACAAATAAAGCTGTCCTTGAATATGCTGGAATTAAATAAAAATACAAGTACTATTCTTTGTCAATGCAACTGAATGTGATTATTACACTGGGAGTGCAACCCATTCACGTGACTTCTTGTAAAAGAGGATGAAAACTGAAAGTAATAAAGCACAAACAAATCTTGGTGGAGCCAGTGATGTCAACATAGCAGCCTGCCTCAGAGTTTCACATTTACTGAGTGAAGAGAGAAAAGAAGTTTGTTGCCAGAGGAGGACAGAGGAGCTGATCTGAAAATGAGTACCCAGGGTCAAGAGGAGAAAAGATATGACCCCAAAGACACGACACTGAAGTTTGTCAACAGACCGGATGATCTGGATCCACTGCGTAAGCACACACAAAATGGTTTAATGCATTTATATTGTCGCACTGTGCGGTACCCAATTAAAGGAGCTGCATGCTTTATGTTTGACTGTTGCTATGTAACAAGAGAGTGATATGTGTGACATTATTTTCTTAATTTTACTTCTTAAAGTCTGTGATGGTGAGTTCAATGTCTGCTCTTGTTGTTGCATCTCAGCTCCAGAGGAGGGAGACATGGGTCTCCGAGCAGAGATGTCCTGTGGTCACGCCGTCACTCCAGAGTCTCTCACTGGGTGGTGCCGCAGCCTGCTGGACCAGGTGTGTTTGCCTCCATGTTAGATGAGTTAATATCCAGCCTGTATTCTAAGAATTACTTTCCAGCTGTCTCTGACACTTTTTATTGACTTATGTATGTTTATTTTTGTCATATATTTCCTTCAAATTAGCAGTGGCACTCTGACTTTATTCTAGCTACTGTATTTTCATGTAAAAGTTTATTTAGGTCGTTTTATTTTTGCAAATAAAAGGTGGTAACAGGACATTTCTACCATGTTATGTTCTGAGACTGGATCCAAACCTAAATTTGTTACTTAATGTTAACTTAAATTAATTTATCATTATGAATGACACCTTTCTTAGGTTTACACAATCCACCAGATCAAATGTTGGCAGTGTATGTTTCTGCAAACCCCGAATCGATGGACATATCCCGGACTCTCGATAAGAAACACCCACCGTCGTTGCTACAAACACAGCTGAAAATGTCCTGAACTCTCACTAAAAAACACCTGCTTTTGTTGCTAGAAACGCAGCAGGACATCACCCGAACTCTCATTAAAAACACCCGCTTTTGTCACCAAAAACCTAGCTGGACATGTTTCGAACTCTTGTTAAGAAACATTGTTTTTGCTGCTAGAAACACAGCTGGACATGTCCCGAACCGTCGCCCTCCTGTCACTATGAACCTAGCTGGACACGTCCTGAACTCTTATTATGCAACACCCGCTTTTGTCTCTAAAAACTAGCTGGACATGTCCTGAACTCTTGTTAAGAAACACCCGATTTTGTTGCCAGAAACACAGCTGGACAAGTCCCAAACTCATGTTAAAAAACACTCGCTTTTGCCACTGTAAATACATCTGGACATGTCCTAAACTCTTGTTAAAAAACACCCACATTTGCCACTACAAACACAGCAGGACATGTCTCGAACTTTTGTTAAGAAACACTGTTTTTGATGCTAGAAACACAGCAGGACAAGTCCCGAACTGTCTTTAAATACACAGGCTTTTATTCAAACAGTGGTCAGCTACTGTTTGGTGCTTGGCAGCCATCTTATCATGGCATCACGCCGTCCACCATCCCCTCGTCCTCCTGTCACTAAAAACCTAGCTGGACATGTCCTAAACTCTGGTTAAAAAAAACACCTGCTTTTGTCACTAGAAATACAGCTGTGCACGTCTCGAACTCTTGTTAAAAAACATCAGCTTTTATCAATACAAATACGCCTGGACACATCCTGAACACACAAATAAAAAACACCCACATTTGTCGCTACGAACACAGCTGGAGATGTCCAGACCTCTCAGTAAAAAATACCCAGTTTTGTTGCTAGAAACACAGCTGGACATGTCCTGAACTGTCTTTAAGAACACCGGCTTCTATTGATCTCAAACAATGGTCAACTACTGTGTGGTGCTTGGCAGCCATCTCGTCTTGGCATCACGCCATCCACCATCCCCTCATCTTCCCGTCACTAAAGTCCTAGCTGGACATGTTCCGAACTCTTGTTAAGAAACACTGATTTTGCCACTACAAACACAGTAGGACATGTCCCAAACTGTCTTTAAATACACCTGCTTTAACTGATCTCATACAGTTGTCAGCTTTGGTGCCTGGTAGTAATCTTGTCATGGCGTCATGCCATCCACCATCCCCTCGTCCCTGGTTTGCAGAAACGTATAATTCCAACATTTTATTCTGGC
Source organism: Chaetodon striatus (assembly GCA_029783705.1). NCBI lineage: Eukaryota > Metazoa > Chordata > Actinopteri > Chaetodontiformes > Chaetodontidae > Chaetodon > Chaetodon striatus. The sequence continues at coordinate 14,639,882 of JAPZEB010000016.1, forward strand.
GACCGGGCAGAGTTTTCATACAAACGATGCTCAACTCCACAGACAGTTAACACCACATCTTCAACTGGCAATATAACATAACCTGTCCTTTAAATTCCAGGGCCAGTACAAATTTAAGTGCCCTGCTCTGAGCAACGGCACCATGCAGAGGTGTGACACAGAGTGGCCTTATCAAGAAGTGCGCAGGCTGGCAGTGCTGACGGCTGAAGAGATGCAGTACTTTGAAGAGAACATCGCCCGTCTGGCTGCTGCAGAATACTGTGACTTTAAAGCAGTGAGTGTCTTGGTGTTCAGAAAAGGTTCAGCAGAGATAGTTTCTCTTTGCAGCATGTAGCAATCAAGTAGTTAACAGAAATAACTTGCACTTGTACAGTTTGACGAGACAATCTTTTCGTCTAACTCTCAACAAGAATGCCAATAAGCGTACATCCTAAAATGCCAAACTTTTCCTTAACAGTCTCTCACACCCTTTCAAACAGTGCCCTGGGTGCAAAACCTACGTGGAGAGAGAGGACCTGAGTAACCTCAGCGTCCATTGCACAGTCTGCACAGCAGACAAGAAGAAAGCTTACGAGTTCTGCTGGCAGTGTCTGAAGCAATGGAAAGGTGCAGCTCCACGCTCCGACCGCTGTGACAACGACGGCTGCATCAACCACGACCTCGCGATCCTCAAGAGCTGCAAGGACACCACCCTCCCTCAGGTGCAAGGGGTCAACGCCTGTCCCTCCATCCGGGCCTGTCCCACCTGCGGCCAGAGGGTGGAGCACGACAAAACGGGCTGTAAGAACATCATCTGTCCTCGCTGTCAGATTGAGTTCTGCTTCGTGTGCCTGAAGCTCACTCCTGAGTGCCTGAAGACGAGCTCGTACTTCATCGCCTGCAGTGGTGGTGTAGCTCCCAGACAAACCTCCATACCTGTGTGGCACAGAAACTAAGAGAATTTGCACACATTCACTTCTTGTGATTTAGCTTACTGCCTTCCTCTGTTTCCTGTCGGAAGTCGTCGTTGGATTACAATATTCTCTTTGCAACTGAAGCCAGAAATGTAGACGTATATACTGCACTGTCTCTGATGATGTCACTGAAGGTTGCTGTCTTGAATTGATCTCTGCTCATCAATTGTTCATCATTATAAACTGCATAATAAAGTTTCCCTTTACACGAACGCAGAATGGTTTGATGTCTAACATGCATATACGTGAATACATCTTCTACATGTTGTACAGAGTTAGACAACAGCAATGTTAATTTCGAAATATCAAATACATGTTTTGTATATAGTTATGAACCATAGCTGTATATTGGGCAGTTTTTGCCCATGTAGGCATCAAAGTGTAATACCTGTATTGACCTAAAGAGGAGCTGTGGCGCCATCTAGAGGTCAAATAAAACACTGAACAATGACACTGAGTAGTTCGACGACTGCACAAGTGCTTTTACCCTTTGAAACCTGGACCAGCACCACTTTTCTTGTGCTGCGTTCAGATGCTTCTCACTCGTCCCCCCCCTCTTTTTCCGGTAGATTAACCAGCCTCAGGTTTAGAGCGTCTGGGCCGTGCTTCAAGGTCTATAACTTTGTCTTCAAGCTCATTTTTCTTATTCTCGAATGACCGTACTTCAGCCTGGAGGCTAACATTATCTTCAGTGCTGGAAAAAGGGACCTCTGTGCACTCACATTTTCATTTTCACTCCATCGATTCTGTCAAATCTGTTTGAGAAATCAGTTTTTAAGTCTTTGATGGCATCGAGAATCTCCTTGTTCATTATTCCGCCTCCGCTGCTTGAAACAGCCTCGCCCACCATGTTGTTAGCTTTAGTGCTAGCTTTGCAGCTAATCTCAGCCGAGCTGTAGTCTGATATCCTTGTTTGCAGGTTTTTTGCAGGATGTCTGCTCTTATTTCCTGGTGCAGACAACATCAGAGTGTTGCAAAGATGATGTAGCAGCTTTACAGCAGCAACAAATTAGGACTATAACAGGATTTACTGTTACGCCTAGTGTGCCTAGTGTGCCTAGTGCACGTACGCCATTACTGGATTTAGAAAATTATTTGAAATAAGCAAGGGAAAAATGCCAAAAAAACTATATTTCTAATTATCCCAATTACATGCTTAAAATTATATACAGAATTATTATGATTTATTATTATTTTTAAATTCATTTATTTTTTATTATTTGTCATTTTTAAAAATAATTTATAATTTTATTTTTTTTCGTTTTTTTTTTTCAAGAATTTCCTTGCTTTTTTCCTCTTTTTTTGTAACCCCCCACCCCTAATTTTCTGGTAATTTTCTTGTATTTTTTGTTATGTACTTCACAGATGTCTTTCTAATTTAGGGGTGAATGTTTTAAAAATTGCTCATTGCTCTCTTTCCGTGTCTTTAAAAGAAATCAAGTTGATTTGCTACGCAACATAGACAAATAGGAATTGACAAAAAATTAAACATTTTTTCATTTAATTGGAAAACATTAATTTTATTTGTAACAAAATGGTGAGGTCGCTGGGTCATCATCAGCAAATTACAATCTTAGCAAACTTGACACTCAGTTCTCTAAATGTGGGGGAGGATGGGATAAAAACGGTTGTGCCAAACAAAACAAATCGATGTAACAAAACCCGTCAGTTAATACAATGGTGAGAGAAAACAAAGTGGGTCTTAAATGACATCACAACTCAGACAGATCATTTAAACAACAAGACTCTGACATCAAACTCTGATCAATCACTCAGATCCAGTTGGAAAAAACAAAACAAAACAAAACATGAGCACAATAGATGTTTAGTCCTTTTAGTCCGTCCAGCTGGAACCCTTGATTATCAGTCAACAAACTTTTACTGTAAATGGACACAAAAGGCTTCGTCAGGCAGCTTCCTTGTCAGGCGCAGCTCTGGTTTGTTACTCAAATGTGTGCCAGTCGGAAATGGATATATCCAGAGTAGGTTTACATCAACATGAGGTTTTCCATGCTTTGATTTTTGCCATCCTTGTCACCCATTCCACCAATTCCCCCACCTCCCCTTCCTCCCCCTATCAGTAAAAGAACCACATAAATCTCTGACATGTGTGTGACTCCACACTGTGACAGCAGAGCGGAATCTCCCAGACACTGGCCACAGTGCACTAGGCGGAGCTCTGGAGAGAGACAGGATACAGGAGCACATGCAGAGTGTGAGAGAGAGTCGACAGGTACTGACAGCACTTTTACAAAGAAATCAACAAAGGTTATTAATAAAATGATTTTTAATTGGCACTTCTTGGACCTGCAGTCGTAGGTTACCATGACCCCACGCAAAACCGACTTGCACGGAACTTAGGTTTAATAGATAATAAAATACATTAAGTAATAATTACAATAATAATAATAATAATAATAATAATAATAATAATGCATTAGGCCTATCTTTAGTGTCAAGTGGCTGTTTCAATCGTGAGCAGGTGTAAGTCATGTATAATCCAGAGTGATGTTACCATATGGATGCCGATCAAGTATCTTTGCTATCTTCTCCTCCAGCTGCCGCACTGTGATGCTCCTCAGCTGCTCCTCCGTGTCACACAGGTCGATGATCATCTCCTCTCCCCCCGGTCCAATCACCTTGAGCTGGATTCCCATGTCTGTGCTGCTAGTGTCGAGTTGCTGCGCTCCTTTTGACTCTACCTGCGTGTGTAAAGGTGATAATGACGTCATTGAACATTTGATATGACTTCACAGTTAATTACAATTCCTCCTCGGTATGTCTGTGGTGTTTTACCTGTGAAAGTTGTTGACTCCTTCCTTCTTCAGACATCGTTTGGTTTGCACGGGAGTGAATGAAATGGCTTCACGGCACGGTGTGGTGGAGTTCGAGTTCAGGTAACAAGGAAACAGGTGAGCTGAAAACTACTTTCGCTTTCATCCTTGAATTAAAGAAACAGCACCTGCAGCTCTGCAGCTGATCTCAGCCGAGCTGTAGTCTGATATCCTTGTTTGCAGATGATGTAGCAGCTTTACAGCGGCAACAAATTAGGACTGTGACAGGATTTACTAAACAGTAGTGAAGAGGAGAGAAATACAAAGTTACTGGATTTAGAAAATGATTTGAAATAAGCAATTTATTATTTATTATATTCAATCAGTTCAATTCAATTCAATTCAATTCAAAGTACTTTATTTATCCGTTAGTAACTTCATTTATTTATATTATTTTTTTATTATAATTTATAAATATTTTTTTTCCAAGAATTTCCTTTTTTCTTTTTTTCTTTTTTTTTGTAACTTTGTTCCCCCCTAATTTTCTGGTAATTTTCTTGTATTTTAGTTTTTCTTTCTGATTTAGGGGTGAATTTAAAAAAATTCTAACTGCTCTCTTTCCGTGTCTTTAAAAGAAATCAAGTTGATTGGCCATGCAACAAAGGCAAAAAAGAATCAACAAAAAATTAAACATTTTTTCATTTAATTAGAAAACATATTAATTTTATTTGTAACAAAATGGTGAAGTCGCTGGGGATCGTCAGCAAATTACAAAGTTTTGTAAATGTTTCTTATTCTTACATGTGATTCTTACAGTGATATTGTTTGGGCAGGTACATATTCCTCAAATCTGCATAAGCTTTATTTGCTGTAAAAAAAAAAAAGTGTAAGATTGGCAACTTTCTCTAATTTTTAATGAAGCCTCTGTTCCACTGTTCAGGAAACTAAATCAGTATACGTTATAGATATTCATCAGATCTGTGTGTTTAGATATAAGTATATGTTCTTATCTTCTTCTCTACCAACATCGTTCAGCAATGAATCCCCAAATTCATTCATATATTATTCGACAGGTAAATGGTGTCTGTTTCTCTGCTCCTCACCTCGTCCTGACACATCTTATTTATTCATTGGATTTTATGCAGTTTTATGTGTGCAAATAAAGAAAATAACAGCACAGTTTAGGGTTGAAACAACAGCCACTCTGACCTACACACTATGGCACATCACAAACACCTCTTTAACACACTCTCAGGTAGGGGATTCACCTAAGACTTTTTCCACCTGCTGTTCCTTATGGGTGCTGCTGTGTCCCCTTTTACAAACCAGAGACACAACAATCAGGTCATTTTAAGGAGTCAGAGCACAAGTGAAATAATGACATGGATTTTATTACAATCTTTGCAAACTTGACACTAACTTCTCTAAATGTGGGGGGGGATGGAAACATAAGCACAATTAACATGTATCCACATGCAGTGTAAATATGAAATATATACTTTATATAGAGTAACATAAAGTGTAATACCTCTATGAGGACACCTGTATGACGTAAAATGGAGCTGTAGCACCATCTAGAGGCCAATCTCAATACTGAAAAAAGATGACTGATGGCAGGTCTTATTACTGGACAAGAGCTTTAATATGCAACAGAGACAGAAAAATCAATAAAAATGAAACATTTGTCAACATTTCTTTACATTTATGGATTAAAACAAAAGCTCCTTTAACCTAAACACACAATGACACATCACGAGCATCTTTATAAAACACTTTTAGAGTTGCAAAGTATCAACAAACAAATCTGTTTTTAAATGTGTTATTACATATGACTTGGGTGTGCTGGTTAAAAGTCTGCTGCCGCTACACATCGGTTAATAAAACAGTTAAAGAAGAACAAAAATAAAGTCATAAAACATGGTTCAACTCAAATCATCCCCAAACTGTTAAAAAAATACTGATAAGTGACTCAGGTCTGATTAAAAACAAACAAACAAACAAACAAAAAAACTGGATGACCACTTTTAGTTTGGCTGAAGGGACAACCTGGAGCTGATTTGGGGCCCTCCTAATTGTAACGTGTTGCCACCTCACATGGCACTGAGCTACTTTGTGTCGTGTAAATATTCATTTAAGCAAACATAACGTACAAATGAGCGTGTAAAGACATAAGGTCTGTTAGCTGTAACACTGTCTTTAAGCAGACTACAGTAAATGCAGCGTTTGTTCTGTGCCCTCTGACCCCACCACTGTTCTCTCTCAGGGCCTTTTCCTTTTACTGGTTGGAGATATGATCAGATGCACAAGGAAGCCATAAGAACCAACATGTTCTCGTTAATATGTCTGCATCCATTTTGGATGTTCAGGGCCAGTGTGTCAATTCATGCTTGTTACACGCATTGTGTCTTTTACATGTTTAAGATTATATTACAGAATTATTGTTTTTTTTAATTATTATTT
>JAPZEB010000016.1:14649547-14666266 GCA_029783705.1 Chaetodon striatus
ACTGCTAATGGACAGGTGCCCCGAGAGGTTGAAGGGTTCAGTGCCTTGTTCAAGCGCACCTTGGCAATGCCCATGAAGCAAACTGGCACCTCTCCAGTTACCAGGCCACGCTCCATATTTGGTCCAGTCGGGGACTTGAACCGGCGACCCTCCGGTTCCCAACCCAAGTACCTATGGACTGAACGGATACACTTTTTGTCCTCCAATGCAACAAATTTACCAGCACTCCTCTCTCTCCAACTCTCACTGATGTTTCCACCATTTTCTTCCTGCACAGAGAGACTTCTTGTTCAGCGAGATTTGAACACAAAAGTGTAGTGATCTGGGGTGCATACGCGTAAAACGAGGCTTGAAAGAGGTATACGTTGCGATCTGTAAAAACAGACTTGATGGGAGAAACTTTGACCCATGCTAACGCACATTTTGGAGACAGGAAAGTGGCAGGTGGTGAAGTGGAGGCCTGACTGTAGAAATATTGTCAAGTATTTTTCGGCACACACCATATTTGGCTTTTGTCTGTCTGTACATTTTCAGTATAGATCCTACGCATTGTTTTATAAATGAGACCACTGTAAAGATTTCAGTTCTACAACTAAAAAACACTGTGTATATTTAGCCAAAGTGATTGAACACACCATTAAAACTGACCATAAATTAGAATTTAAAAGGTCCCGTGTGTAGGGTTTAGGGGGACATATTGGCAGACATAGAATATAACGTAACAAGTGTGTTTTCTTTAGTGTATCATTACCTAAAAATAATAATTGTCGTGTTTTCTTAACCTTAGAATGAGCTTTTTTTTTTTTTTTTTTAATCTGTATAGAGAGCAGGTCCAGAGGCCTGTACTTTGAAGCAGGGTTTGGAGCAAGCGAGGTAACTTCAAGGTTAACTCTGAGTTTTCAGTACAATGAAACTGGTTCTCTTTTTACTGGGATAAATCACTGTGGTAACTTATGCTCAACTAACCTGCTCCGGAGCAGGTTAAGTACAGAGTAACGGATTACAGCCTGTCAACACCCTGACCTCTGACCAATCAGATCACTTAAGAAAAAAGTGTCCATGGTCGAACGTCTGCAGTGACAGGTAAAAAAGAGGAACCCATCTATTGTAATAGATCACTAGAATAATTTCATTGTTTCAGGCTTTATTTAGACTGGTTTTAAAACTGGGTTTCTAACAAACGGAGAGATCATTAACAACACTCAACACATGATTTTAGCAGGATCAAAGGTGATCATGAGCTAATTTTGGCCTGCTGGGTTCAACTTTAAATGACTCTGCTTTGAGGAATAAGGTGATAAAATGCTGGAGCATCTTAAACATAGAACAAACTTCAGCTCTAATGATTACTTTCCTGCAGCATTAATTATTTAAATCAAAAGAATTCCTGATATTTACCTCAGTCCATCCATGTAGTCCCAATCCTCAATGGCAAACTGCTTCATTTTCTCTGCATTCACCCTCCATCTTACACACCAGAGTGCTGATCTGATGAGCTTCTTCCACAACAGTCCCTGCAGAGCTCTCTCAGGGGTCTGTGAATTTCCATAGGAGTTTTAAATACAAAGCACAATGCAACCACTCTGTCATCTGTTACCGAGGTGCCAGGTGTCTTTTCAAGCACCTAACCCCCCCCAACACGACAACACACAAACAAAAAACACAATACCCAACACCTAAAAGTGCAAATCGTTTAATCTCAGCCACATTTTTACTTATATACAGTGAAGTTGACCCTAATAAACCATAAAATCACTTTCTCTCTTATTTACCTCATTACATTGCAAATTTAAAACTTCTGGCTACTCCATGTCGACCCTAATACATTCAACAAAGCAAAACAACTTAAGAGGAAAAAAAAAAAGAAAAGTAACTCGCTGAAATAAAAACACCATAAAATGTACAATAATACAAATGGCACACCACAAGTCTGTTGTGTCAAAATGTGACAGAATGATCGATTCCCCTCAAGGGTTGAAGATTCAAGTTGAGGTTTTTTTTTTTGTGAATTCGGGGCCCCTTTCGTCACCGGGGCGCCTCATCTTCCCGTGCACACTACACACACATACACATCCTAAAATCAGGCACCAAAGAGATTGTCTTTTGACACGTTTGCTTGTTTAGATTACATACATTCACTTGGGAAGGGTACACGAGCACGTGTGTGTACTCAAAATGTTGCAATCAGTGTGCACTATAGGGGTCCCAAAAAGTTATTGCCAGCTTGCAGAGTACATGCATTATTTTTATCATGTTACAATAAAGCTGTTGATGTGTCGGTGCGTGCTATGGTGTGAGAAAACGTGTGCCTCCGTGTGTTTTTGGTGTGCAGTGTGTATCTCAGGAATCATCGAGCCATCTGCAGGAAACTCCTCAAAAGGCACTTAAATAGGGGGAATTTTTTTTTTTAGGATTATCTGTGATATAACATGAAACCAGATGCAAGTGGCAGAAGTATGTGGAGACAATCCACATCTACAAACATACTCCACTGTCAATGTAAGACTCAAAATGCAAACGCATTCACACAGTTGCAGTCATACAAACACAATATTTTCCATCTACAAACTCTAATCATTCAATCTGACAGTAGCCTGCCTCAGTTTCTGGATAGGGAAGATTCTTCTGTGCAAAAGTTTACCTTCAATGTGCAGCCTAGCGTTAATAACTGTAAGTGCCCGTCCAATACTCACCTACACTTACTCTCAGACATACCTCAGCCATGCTTGTCGTCTAAAACTTTCTCAAGGAGGTCTTTAAAAAAAAAAAAAAAAAAGAAGGTCAAATACTTGATTCCAACAACTCAAAGCAATTTCAAAAGGCACCAGACTTGCACAGTGCGGGTGAGTCTCGCCGTGGCCTGTGCTCGAGTTCAAACAAACGTGGAAAGACTGGGTTTCAGTTATTATCGGTGAGTAAAGGAGATAAGAGGTGGGATGGGTGGGGGAGTCATTCAGGTGAGCATGGGCACGTCATCCTCTGAAGTGGTGTCTTCAGACAGGGGGATAAGCAGCACGTCGTCATCTGAGGAGGACGAGGAAGAGGAGAACGAAGGGGAGGCGGAGAGGGGCATGGAGTTGGTGGAGGAGGATGATGGCGAGGCTCTGAAGAGGGAGATGCTCAGGCCCAGCGTGTGGAAGATGGAGGCCAGGGAGGGGCTGCTCGGGGGGACGGCGACGGGAGGAGTGTGGGGAGTGACCGGGCTCGGAGCTGGGGGAGCGTATGGAGGTGGAGGTGGGGAGGCGACAGGCGGCAGTGGCAGCGGCAGTAGAGGAGGCGGCGCTTCCTGCTGCTGCTGTTGCTGTTCCGACTGAGCCAGCAAGCCAAGTTTCTGAGGCACCGGCTGGTTGACCGCCTCCACGGCCGACGAGGAGCTGGTGGGAGTGGAGTGGGATGGTTCCTGTCCGGAGGGAGCGGCGTCTGGCTGCTGCTGTCCAGAGCTGGACGCCTGACTCGGCCTGGAGGGAGGTCTGGGGATCAGACCCCACCTCCTCATGCGGCGAACAGCCCGGCGGACGAATCGGGGCCTGCGTCTGCGGTGTGGGGAGTTGGCGGCGTCCTGACGGAGCAGCTGGAGAATTCCCCTCAGAGAAAGAGACGAGGTCTGAAAAGGAGCAAATCAGTTTAAACTTCTTCTGCAACTCTCGCTTAACATCCTAAAGTGATACTAAATCATTCGAAACACCAGACGCAGTATTCACAAGACTGCGATCCAAGTTTAGGTAACGATTAGGTAGCTCTGCCAAATCCCATCAGACAGAGCGAGCTTTGTTTTATACTCTTAATCCCTCCGCCTCCACTACCTCAGCTGTCCTCACCACCTAATAATAAAGCACATTAGTGTGAACCTGCATGGTAACAGCACATTAGCTTTATCTTTACACTTCCTACTCCAGCCCACAGCCTGCTGGGGATTAATACTGCTGTTAAAGTGGAGCACGTACACTTAAAAACACATAAAACAATGTGTACTATGGATTACAGTGTGCTGCAGAGTCGAGAGATGAGACGTGGGGTTGTCATATTCACACATCTCTTTTAAACTTCAGGTATTTAAATAATTTGTCATGCTCCTTTACAAAACTGGGGAAGGTGTTACCATGTCTTTAAAGGAATGTGTGACCCACAAAATGATCATTCATCACCTCGTGTGGCATTTAAGTTTTGAACTAAGAATCCAAAAACAGAAAGGGGCCAGGCACATGCATTTTTCGCTAAAACTGTGACATTTAAAACACGTCTGCGTATGAGTAGACCTGCCTGGGCAAGCACATGCTTTGAACTCCGCTCGTGCAGAGTGTTGTGGAAGTACTGAGCATTCGACAGGATAAATGAGACCTGGATTATACTCCACAGGTTGTGTGAGAGTTTGAAAACAGGTGTTTTGATATAGTTTTGCTGTTGTTAACGCAGCCTCCCTTAAGTCCAGGTCATCAATAATTTTCTTAGCTTTTGGATTCTTCACTGGGTGAGTAACTGATATACAAATTATCATCTTGTAGGTGGAGTATTCCTTTAAGTTAAGCGTTAAAATCCCACTGTAGCCTCTAAATATGTCTGTGTCTGTGTCCTGTACCAGGGTTATAAAGTGGACACTGACATAAAAGGGAAATTACGACCATTTTCAAACTTCAGTCTTAAAATATTAGCAAACATGTAAAAAACTTTCTCCAGAATCGAAAAAACTAAAACTGCTAAAACTCAAGTTTGTGATGCTGTCATCAAATATAAAGTCTGGAGTCCATTCTGCAAGGACGGCAAGTGACCAAATATATCCTTTGTTAAAAAAATAAAAATAAAAATAAAATAAATGACGCAGAGCCTTTATTTTGAAGTGCTGTTTCCTGCTCTAGAGTGAGTAACTAACCCGCAGCCGCTTAACAGAAACAGCAAACTGGCTTGACGCCATGGCCAAACACAAGTATGACGTTGAGTGTATTAAACTGTGTGAACCAATGACTAAGGAGAACTCTGGATCCCATGCCTGGTCCAGTTGGGAACCACTGATCTAGATGACGCTGAGAGCACCCAGGGGAGTAACTGGGCACTTCCTCTATTTCAGAGCTGAGAAGTCTACATTAAAATAAAGCTCATTTGGGTTTACAAAAAGAAAACAAACACTCTGTGGGTCCACAAAATTTAGGCTCTCATTCATTGTCTATGGAGCAGCTCCACACTGTGCACTTGATGACATCACAAGTTTGAGCCTTACTCTGGTTTCTGGCTTTGAGAGAGAGAAGCTCATGTTCATAAATATTGACTGAACTTATATTAAGGTGGTGTTCCCCTTTAAAGATGAAACATTAACTGGTATCAGGATCAGGAAATATTTCATCAGAAATATGTCAACAAAACTAGGAACCCATGTAAAAGAATACGCCCAACATGTTGCAAGCTGTAATGCTGTAATCTAGACCATGTCATCAGCTCTCAAAGTATCAGCTGCACTAACCATGGAGTTATTGGTTATCAGAACTCAGTCTCTAGTTGTTGTGGTCTCTTTTCTCTCACCTCATTGGGGTTTTCTGTGGGGAAGTCCTCCACTGGGGGGATGATGCCCTGGGCAATCAGCTGACCATAGGAGGGAGGAGCCTGCTGCTGGATCAGCTCCGCTTCCTGGCGGCTGATTGGCGCAAACAAGCTGCCAGAAGACAGACACATTTAGATCCATTCACACACTGCCAGAGCACAGATACACGTGTTTATCCTTCAAAGCTACCATTACCACCAATATCTCACACCACGAACTGTTTTTGTGATCTGATAGTTTTCACTTGGACTTAGTTGAAAAGTTTAGTTTTTAGAAGAACACATGACATAACCCACTTTGGCTGAGACACACTGCTCGTGGGAAGCTGACCGTTTACAACAACCTGGAGCTTCTTGTTTCCCCGATCATAAAGAGTGGAGTATGGATCGCACTGGCTGTGTTGTGAGACATTCTGCTGTGTGCTGGAGAGGTGTTGTCTGGTAGTGCTGGCAACGACTGAAGCCAGTAGTAAGGAGAACAAACTTGTGACTCACCATCTCAGATTATTAGCACTACTCTATCACTCTAAGTCAAACGATACTGTGCTGCGTCAATGGATCAAAAAGCTAGTGTATGGAGAGCAAACAGGCTTTGGTTACAGAGCTGAAATTAAAAAAAATACAATACAGTATAACTGGTACTCATAAGATTTACCTGTACTCTCTGGTCCTGAGTGAGTACAGTTTACAGGTACAGCCCATGGCGATCACCAGCAGAAGCCCACAGACCAGGCTGCCCACCGTTGCCGCGGTGATGACCTTGCGGGGCAGGATGACAGTGCAGTTGAGCTCGTCCGTTCCGTCCTTACAGTCCACCTGGCCGTCACAGCGCCAGCTCTCAAAGACACACCTGCAGGCGGGGACAATGGGCCGCTTGTGTGTTAGAGTGTCCAGGAATAACTCCAGAGAGATCCAGTTTCACATAAAGCCGCATCCTAATGTGTTATTACAAAGCATTACAATAAAACCACATGACTGAAAACCAGCCTTATGGCACATAATTAATCACTGCAATGGTGTACAAATCTGTGTGAAAAGATGTTATGTATTTAATGAGATAATGGAAGAGCTGAGGCAAAACGTTGCATCCAACACATTACACAAAGGCCAAGGTAAAACCAAATAAATTTTGTAGCACATCTGAATCACTTGACAGATACACAAATTATTTCTTACTCTCATTAACATTGCAAGATTGGGTATTTGGCCTTGGCAGAGGTCTGCGCTCTTCCTAGGCCCTGTTTGGACTTGGTATTAACATGTGTTTTGCATGATCTGATCACATGTGTACCACCAAGACACATCTGTTTACACCCATGTCTATCATCCATCTCCAGCTGACCACTTTTGTTTAGATTACGTTACTGCCCCCGCACAGTTATTACGTCCGCATTTTTGCTGGCTGCTCTGTATCATGCTTGCTTGTCACATTAGCAGTTTTGTCAGTACAACTGGAGCTATCGTTGTCGGCAGAATTCAACATGTCTCCTTCCATAAAGCAAAACAATAGATGGGTCACGCAGCACTTCGTCCAGCTCCACAAAAAATAGTTGAGTTGTTTAACACTAGTGTCACCAAAACACCCACCACATCCTGCACTGATGATGTAGTCCTTGTCAGGGACATATCAGGGCACATTAGTGTTTACACGACAAAAGATATGTGGTCAGATACGTCTCAGACCCCTTCCGCAGGTGGTTTAAGTGATCCGGTTACAGTGCATATTGGTGGTTGTTTAGACTTTTATTAGTGATGTCCTCTTGTGATCGAAACACTCAAAATGCACGTTAAAACCAGATACAAACAGGGTCCAAGTGCCTAGTTCAAATATTGTTTTGTGCTGAAATGATGTCTTTAGTCGTGTAGTGTTTTGTGTTATGTATGCTCTATATTAGTCAGATAAAAGTTCCTAAGTTTGCAGTTTTATATTCCAAGGTTTGACAGTCAGTTACCAGGTTGCACCCAGTGGAAACCACTTTTTAAAATATGAAAAACAGAGACAGGAGACAGCAAAATGTGCACCCCCAAAAATAACAAATCTATCACATTTGTTGCATTAGCGATATTAAGATATTGCCGTTACAGTCAGAGCCAGAACCAGATAATACTGCACATGCACTGTTGCATCTACCCAGGTGTGCACAGGCATCTGTTTTAGAGACAATGGTGGGGCACATTATGCCTACCATACACTAGACGACTTTGGAAAGACTTAAGTCTGACTCCTTCTCACATCTCAAGACGATGTGAGTTTTTAAGTTACACATTTCTTTAGAGATTTCCCATCCTGCTACTGGTGGAAAATATTGCGCCAAACTCCCTTTAAGAAATACGACATATTAAGAATTTCGTGAGCACGAGGAGAACCGTTTCAAAAATTTCAAATTTCTCACTAAAATCAGTGCTGGTTATTGGATCAGATACACGCTGCATTAAACAACTCGTGCTCACTCAAAAACTCCAATAGTTTCTCCCCCTTTTCCAGAGAACAAGAGAACTGACGCTTGTTCATGTTCTTGTGCCTCCCCAGAGTCCCCTCCATGTTTATGATCTACCCGGCTTGCTGCTTCTTGTTTGGTGCTGGACAGAGCGCGGCTGTTTTTCACTATCTGCATGAGCCAAGACTAAACTTTCAATTATACTGAACATGTTTGATTTTGTCAGAACGTCAAGATGATAAATAGACTGACTTAAGATAGCTTGGACTGAGTTTTATGACTACCTTACACCAAACGATCAAGATCATTTTTTCCCCGACATTGTAAATTTGTCTGAAACCATGAAATTGCTTGAAGAGCCGTTTGGTTTAAAAGGTGACTAATGCAACTACATTTTCTGGTTGTAGCAACCAAAAGCTGATGCCTGGTTGGCAGTCGACCACAGCTAAAAGTTAGTGTTGAGCCTGCATTTGATATGCAGAATACAACAATGTACTAAAAAAAGGAAACATAAGGAATATTTTCAGGGTTTGTTTTTGGAAAATTGTAACAAACTTCAACACCTGAATCTACGTTAAAGTGCGAGTTGTTTTTAAGAATATTACACACCAAGATATTTCACAGAATTGTACACAGCTGTAAACCCACGAAATACACAGAATTTGGGTCCTACCAGTTGGAAATTAACCTTTTTGTCCACCTACTATGGTGGCTTGTGGATTCCACAGTCTACCATTGTGATTTTGGCTGATGACTGCAGCAAATCTGGAAGCCACTTGCCTAATTTACCAGCATTATGCTAGAGGCTGCTGCTGCCCAACCCTGGGTTCTACAAAAAAAATGTATGTAAACTCTTTAATGGTCGCATTTCTGCACACACCCTCTGACTCACACACTTACTAATAACCAAGACACACCTTAACACTGATACCACAGTGAAAACACACAAACCATTTTACCTCATTTGACAAAACAACTATGTAAAACCAAACAACAGTAGCTGAACAGCCACTAAATGAACCTTGAAGACAGACTGTCTTGTCAACTGCAGTTTCCAAGGTCAGGAGGAGAATAACAAGTGTCCTCTCTGCGCCAGAGAGATAAAAAAGGATTCTCACACACACTAACCTGTCGCTGTCACAATGAAAGGTCCCTGGCTGACAGAAGGTGCAGTCCCTCTCGTCGCTGCCATCAGCACAGTACAGCTGGTAGTTGCATCTCTCCGTGACTGGGTAGCACACCGGTCTGCCAGCAAAGTGACCGGATGCCACTGCTCTCTGCCCTGCTAATCCACAAGCAAACTGGCTCGGACCGCAACCCCTGCAACCCTCCTCGTCCTTTCCCGTCTCGGGACAGTCCCATTTCCCGTCACAGCGCTGCTCCTGGGTAAAGCAACCTCCTGCTGCTCCGCCACACCGGCCCTCCCAAGGAGGGCAGTAGGTCCCCACATGGAACGTAGCGTTGAAGCCACTCCCCTCCGAGCCAGGAAGCGTCTCATACGTCAGCGACAGCAGGCCAGTGTGGGATTCAACTTGGATTGATTTGTAATTGGAGGCGCTAGTGATCTGAAGATAAAAGATGGGAACATTATGTTACCACAAGAGTGATTATGTAGGCTTTAATAAATGTTTGGATGCATTATCACAGTTAAAGAAACTCACAATTTTAATAATGTCTCCTTTGCCTTGCTCTCTGTCGTATACAGTGAGTCTATCCCCTGGTCCCAGCACCAGCTGCTGCAGGTCCAGTCTCAGTGGCCTCGAGTCCTGAGGGTCCACAGTCCACACACAGAACAGTGCAGGGCCTCGAATGGCTGGAGGAGAGAAGGTCCCATAGAAGGTCTGAAGGAGCCCTCCGCAGGGCCACTCAATGGGCGTGGGCGTCACAACGGGCTCCCTGCGAGTCTGAGGCTGCTCTCGATCCACTTGGGCCTCCTCCTCGTCCCTCTGCTTCAGCAGCGCCCACAGATCGGACTCAGAGTCTGCAACATGTTGTCTCTCCATGTCCCGATCATAGTTCTTCTCACCGTACGGCTCTGCTTTGGTCTCTTCTGCCTGTGTGCTGCCATACTTTGGGGGTTCTGGGGTCTCCTCTTCTGCATCACAGCCCTTTTCATCAGTGCCGAGGCCAGCGCCTTCACCGAGACACTCCACCTGGCCATTACAGCGCCACGAGAGAGGAAGGCAGCGGCCCCCCAGGCACTCAAAGGATGTTACTGGGCATTCACCAGAGTCTGCAGGTGTACAAACAGAGGGGAATAAAAGATGTAAAGAGACAGATTAAGATCATCTTTTGACAAGAAGAACCCAAAACCAGCAGCAAAAATGTGGAGCCATATTTAATTTCTTTGTACTGTTACACTTTGCAAAAACTGATAAATACCTCTGGCGTAGCTCAACAGAAAAGACGACACAGGAAACTGATGCGGGAGGAAGTGGTGCACCACTGTAATGTTCCCCCCTGGGAACTCCATTGGTTGCGGCAACTTGGAGCCACAAAGGACAACGGGATCACCGCCAGCTGATGATTTTATAGACACCCATTCCTTCCTACACCGTGCTGAAAACTGGGAAAAGCTGAGGAAAGATTTAGAGTAAAATCAATCAACACACAATCTCACTTGTATAAAAACACACAAGATGGAGCAACATTTTTTAAGATTTGAGTGAGAGCCTTTAATATCTTGAAGGACATGATGCGCAATGTTGCAAATCATTGAGGAGGATGACTTTATAGCAATATTAGATGTTAACATATGATTTTAGAATCAATGTAGTCGAGTTTCGATTTGCTGGATCAGCCTCGAACACCGTGGACAGGTTGCCAGACTATCTAGAGACAGACAAATATTCATTTACAGCCAATTTAGAGTCACCAATTAATCTGCATGTCTTTGGACTGTGGGAGGAAGCCGGAGTACCTGGAGAAAGCCCACGCTGACACAGGGAGAACATGCACACTCTGCTTAGAAGGGCTCCCCCACCCCAGGTTGAACCCTCTTGTTGTGAGGCGACAGTGCTACCATGGGTGCAAATGGTGAACCCTTAAGCCTCATAATGGTTGGCTAATACCAGAGCTGCAATGGTCGGTCAATTAAGCGATTATTCAATTGACAGAAAATTAACCTGTGAGTCGTTCTTAAAGCAAAAATGCCAAAAATGTGATATTCTAACCTGGGTGCAAATAGACACTCTGTATTATTACATCTCAGCTCTCGTTGTTTGGTGGTATTTAAGAAACAAGACTTGAAAGCAATCTGTGTATCTGGTATTTCAAATTCCCTCAATGCCTTTACCTGAGAACGATAGGTTCTCCTTCTGCACCCTTGATGATCCAGCAGTCATAGGTGGGGCCAAAGCGGTAAGACCAGCTGTGGTAAGCAGAACTGCGGATCTCTCCCACTTTACCGTCTAGGACTTGGAGGGAATGCCCACAGCGGGCTGAGAGACAGCAAGACAGAGGCGCAACAGAAACAGGTCAACATAGTTGCTCTTTTTAAAGGTTACAGTGTTGGTGAGTGGTGTTAAACCTGTGAGAGGTTGAACAAAATGTCAGCAGCCTGACTATTTTTGCTTCAGCCTTAATGCCATTACACAAGTTTAGCTTAATGTAATCACACTACAGCTGAAAATCAGTGTTTAAAGAAGTAGGCTGGCACAAAAACAAAGCAAGTTTAAGTACAGTTTAATACGATCGGCTCAGCCTGATGCCTGCTGTTAGCATGACGATGACACATTGTAAGTTAACCAGAGTGACATTGAAAAATCCTTCATCCAAAGTCACAACATGAGATAAAGTGCTGACTAGTTTGTCTCTTACCAGAGGAGAGGGCAGGCTCAAATGCTGTGGAGGAAAGCAAAAACGGAACAAGTCAGGCAGGTGTTTTAAATCACCATGGCGGACAGGTTGTAAATGTTGTAAGGAACGAGGAGTGCAAACATGACCTTTGCTTGATAAACATTTAAAGACAGATACACACTGGTAAGTCTGTATTCACTCACCTGTTATGGTGACAACTAGGAGGGCTAAGAGGTTGTAAGTGAGTGTCATTGTGGTAATGCTTCTCCTCCAAAATGTTGGAAATTATATAAAAACTGAAGACTTTAAAAGGATTTAAAAAAATGTCAGAGAAGTGCCATTTTGAGGAGGTTTGATCAGGAAGACTTCATCTGCAAAGTGAAAGAAGAGAAGATTAGGAGATGTGGTAGAAGCCGTAAAAGCCATAAAACAGTCAACGCTTAAGTCTCATAATGTTCGGCTATTAATCGAGCTGCAACGATCAGTCAATTCATCGATTATTGGATCAAAAGAAAATTAATCAGCCAGTCATTCTTCAAGCAAAACTACACAGAATGTGATATTTAGATATAAAGTGAGGACATGCAGCTTTTCTTGGTCTTAGATTATAGTGAATTTAACATTTTGGGGTTTGGAAATGAGGTCAGGATTTAGTGAAGTCACTTTGTAACAGGCTTTTCTCACTGTTTTCTAATGTTCTGTGAACCAATCAATTAAATGTTAATATAAACAGATTTATTGGTATGTTCAGTAAAGAATATAATCGGTAGCTGCATCCCTGGTCTGGCTGTTACTCTATTACTCTGACAACTAATTGGTCAGACAAAACAAGCTATTTAAAGAACGTAAACTAGATTTGTGGAAAATTTTGAGCGGCAAATTTTTTTTTTTTTTTTTACCATTTTCTTTTAGATTTTGTAAACCAAACAATTAGAAAATAATAATGAGATTAACTAATGATGGAGATAACTTTTTATCTACAGTTGCTAATTTAAATTTAAGACCTCAATGTAAGAATTATTCATATTTTTTAGCTGAATAATATCAACAATATTTTGCATGGCATTATTTTATTGATAGTGTGGATTTTTTATTATATAAATTATTCATTTGCAAATAAAAATTAAACTTTTGGTAGCCTACTAGAGGTGAGAAGTTTATCTTTATAAATACAACAGTTTGACAATATCTTCAATGTGGGACAAATTTGCACATGATATAAAGTAATAAATAGCAAGACGTTACAACAGGCCTATAGGGTTGCAGCGATATACCTGTTTAAAGTTATCCAATGATATAAAAGTTGTCGGTTATCGCACCGCGTACATTTGCATATCACGATATTTAAAAAGAAAATGCAACCTAACGGTTATCTTAGCTATTTGCAGAGGGGAAACGCTTTCCATATACTTTCATAAACAAAATAGTTTCAATTATAGCGATAAAACATTTGTTCAACCAAAAGCAAAGCTTCTATTTTTATTCCTTTAAGAGTCAACTCAGTCATACCGTGATACCATAAAACTGCAATATTTTTAAGAGGGTTATCGTCCCATGAAAATGTCATACCGTTGCAACTCTATGGCCTAGATGTAAATGCAATACTCAGCATATCACAAAACACTTAAAATACAAATAATATTGCATCATGACTTAATTATCTTGAGAATATCATATCGTAGGGCCTTTATGGATTCCCACTAACAGTACTTCAGTCATATTTAAATAGATTTCCTTAACTCCAAATCCATTTTGTATTCTTCCTATTTATGTAGCACTTAGTTTCAGGCAATTTTGGTTTACCTGCTCAACAAAATGCTCCCACTTAAAACATTTAAAAAATGTATATAAATGTGATTTATTGAGTTTAAACAGGTATTTTATTCAAGAACAGCAGCTCTGGCCCCTATAAAGTGAGCACTGATATAAACATTGTGGCATCCACAAGCATAATCAATCCATTATTATTATATATCCGGGCAGAAAAACAATACATGGATATAATTAGCGGGGCCTCTTGAAGTTGACATTATTTTGATCTTGAACATTGTGTCTCCTCACAAACACAACACACACACGCTGTGACTTCCTTCCTATAATCTTCTCAACAATGACGCCAGGAACGTTAGCATTTCCGAGAAGAAATCCTCGCCACACAAACACTTTCAAAGCCTTCCCCAGTAAAGTTAAACTATCAGGACGTCGACTACATGTTATTGAATACCTCATTAAGTTCCCTACAAGTTTAGATAACGTCCTGAGATAACGATACGGGATAGTTTCGGTTTGAAGGAGAAGGAGGGAGCAGCTGCTGCTCGCCGTCCTCAGTCACAAGAGCTGTAATAGCTAGCTTCATGTCGAGCTAACGGCTAACGCTAACATCCAGACTTCTGTCTTCGCTTAAACGCTTTTTTTTAGACGGCGACACCACAAGAAAAGGTTTCCGAGCTCCACATGGGGGATTTAAGTGCCCAAAGAAATCACAACATGTAGGCCAGAAGCAGCGACAACATATTTAAATGATTAAAAAAGGACAGGAGCCGAGTACGTTACCATGTCAGTCGGCCTTTCTTGTTGACAAGTTCTGATCCACTTCCGTGTGTTTTAGCTCATGACAGAAGGGGCGGGGCTTAACTGTGTTTTTATTCCATTCATAAAACTTTACATTTTTATTCACATTAAATCGTTTTACACTAAAAATAAGCCTTTGTAAATTTATATATTCATATATATATTCCTATGGGGCGGCTAATGTGTAAAGGGACAAAAGGAGTTAGTGTGAAATGTTTATTTCTTAACACAAGGTGTCAGTGTTGATTCATATAAATGTACAACATCCGTTTTAATTCACAGAAAATGTGACTGGGACCTCCAGGGCTCCTTAAAAGACTCAAGTAACTAAAAAAAAAATGTACTTAAATATTGTGCTCTATATTTTTAAAGTACAGTATTCTCATTTTATCCTAGTGAAATATTCCAGCACTGGAAAAAAAGTAGGCTATTTTGATTTTATTTTGCTTTAATACCTGCTCCAGACATGTTTCAGGAGCATATAAAATTACTCTGTTTAACTTAAGTGGGCCAATATTTACAAAGGATTTCAAAACTTCCCCCACCGCTGTCCTGTTTGAATATTAATGTGGTTTTTCCACCTCGTTAAAAATTCCTAAGTCACATCTAGACCTCCTCGTCTCTCACTGGAAAATCCAGATATGATTGTGCAAATATTTTCCATTTCAAAAGGTTAACTGCTGAACACAAGATGCCTCCCACTTCACTGTTAAGTCCATTCTCAGTGTCTGTGTGCTGGATTTATGGTAAGTTTCCACATCACACTTGTGTGAACGGCATTTTTGACTACGACTGGCTTCCAAAGTGGTTGTGGTGTTACAAAATCATCTTGTATGTACATGTCTTCACTTGGATTTAAGGTGAGCACGGAGAAACGTCTGCACATGAATGTGACAGCAGTCTTCAGGTGTCAAACTCTACACATACATCATTCTGCACAGTGAAGCTCAGACATCCAAAGGAGGAAACGATAAGCAGAACTTGTGTCTGAGTGAAGGGGAAGCTGCAGTGCAGCAGTTTAAAAATACTGCAAAGGTCATGCGTTTACATTTTTTTCTCATATAAAAGTACAGAAAAGATATCAGCCTTGTAAAAATAACAACTTTATTTATGCAGCACCTGTCAAAACAAAGTTACAAAGTGTTTTACAATAATAACCAGGCCAGCTGTTATGGGCAGGGGGTCAACATTTTCCAAAGGGGGCCCCTCATCCACACCCATATCACTATACATATCATTGTTTATCATATCACTTACGTTCTTATTTTGAAAAGCAAAAGTAGTCACACATGTGTCCTGGGCCAAAAAAAAAACTCCAATAAATGATTACAGAAAGGTCAAATCAAACACTAAGTGAAGAAATTGCTGCAAGTTATTGAATCATAAGGGTCAAGTCATGAGTGAACAAATGATCCTTTTTCTTCATGTATCCATTCAATCATGAGGGCTTCTTACATTAAATAGTGGTGCTGAACTGGAATAGTGTAGAGAGTATGCGGTCAACTCTCAGTTTTACAGGCAATTTATGTAATTCCCAGACTGTTTAGGGACCACAGTATGCAGAAATATTTAAATACACCATTTTGAAAATGGCAATGTTCCTTTTTCTCTCACCAAAATTTAGCATAACTTTGGAGTTTAATTTGGCCCCCTTTCTGATAAGATAGGTTAACATGGTAAATTCCTGCACTTGACTGACCTTTGACCCTAATCCCTAATTATTTTACTAATAAATCATTATGTTTTTCCTAGTTCTCATCACACAGGTGGCTCATGTTATTTTGAGTTGCAGTGATGGAAACAGAGTGTAAAATAGCAAGGAGTTAAACTTAAATAATATCTTATCGTGTCTTTAATCGTGTCTTTTAACCTACAACAACCTCCTGAAACCCTGCGTCCTCATATAAGGACATCACATTTTGGGTTTACTTGACATTATACTTCATTCTTCTTAACTTAGACCTGTTGTCTTCGTGCATGGACACTTTTTTGTGCCATCTAGTGGCAGTAAGAGCACAAGACACTACCCTATGTGAAAACAAATTTGCAGCCATCTCTGCCAAGTCAGTCTGCAGCTGACCCCAGCACAAAAGTGGACAAGGTCCAAAACCTGATCACATGTTATGGTTGAAACTTATTTATGATTATTGATGTTTGCAGTTTGATTTGGCAACAAATTTGCCTCGTTTGAGGACATTGGGACTTTATTGTCCTCTTACTTTAGCACACTGGGACTTTATTATCGTCTGTTTTTTTGTTGTTTTGGTTTTTTTTGTGAGGACATTGGGACTTTATTATTGTCTTGTTTGAGGACATTGGGACTTTATTGTTGTCTCATTTGAGGACATTTTGACTTTATTGTTGTCTCATTTGAAGACATTGG
>JAPZEB010000016.1:14666366-14688305 GCA_029783705.1 Chaetodon striatus
TGAGGACATTGGGACTTTATTATTGTCTTGTTTGAGGACATTGGGACTTTAATGTTGTCTCATTTGAGGACATTGGGGCCTTATTATTGTCTTGTTTGAGGACATTGGGACTTTATTGTTGCCTCATTTGAGGACATTGGGACTTTATTGTTGTCTCATTTGAAGACATTGGGACCTTATTATTGTCTTGCTTGAGGACATTGGGACCTTATTATTGTCTTGTTTTAGGACATCAGGACTTCATTGTTGTCTCATTTGAGGACATTGGGACTTTATTGCCATCATGTTTGAAGACACTGGGATTTTATTGTCCCGTTTGAGGACATTGGGACTTAATTATTGTCTCATTTGAAAACTTTGAGACATTATTGTCTCATTTGAGGACATTGGGATTTTATTGTTGTCTCATTTGAGGACACTGGGACTTAATTATTGTCTCATTTGAAGATTTTGAGACATTATCGTCTCATTTGAGGACACTGGGATTTTATTATTGTCTCATTTGAGGACAGTGGGACTTAATTATTGTCTCATTTGAAGACTTTGATACATTATTGTCTCATTTGAGGACATTAGGACTTAATTGTCATCTAATCTGAAGACATTTGGAGATTGTTGTCTCTCATTTGAGGACATTGGGACTTTATTATCGTTTGAGTTGAGGACATTGGGACTTTATCGTGTCATTTGAGGACATTGGGACTTTATCATCATAAACAATGTTTAGTTTTTTTTACTTATCAGGTCCTGCTGATCCCAAACAGCTAGGAGAAACTAAAAATGCATACCAAACACAAGTTCGGGTCTCGGGAGGACAGAGTCAAAGTAAACAAAGCAGTGTCCATTTCTGGACTAAATCATATCAGACCACAGAGTAAACATCTTCTTAGTGCTTCTTTATCAGGCTGTAGAATCCCTTCAGATTGTCATGGTCATATTTGTCCATGTATGATTAATCCGCACATTAATAAACCTTGTCAACCATGAAAAAAAATGACGTCTGCACATCTGGAGGAGGACCCAGAGGAAAATCCATCTCTCTCCCTTTCTCTCTCTCTCTCTCTCTCTCTCGTGACCACGTCCACACGCTGTAGACAACCCTACCAGAGGACAGGAAGCCAAAACTATGAAGCTTTAGTGAACACCAGCTGAGCATTTGTCACAGCTGTCCGATGCTTTGAGAGTTTTGCTCGGTGTTTTCAGCTCAGCTGTGACTGTAGAGGGGCCGCTTTGTGCAGAAAAGCTGTGCGGTGCGTTCAAGTGTCCATGCGGAGACGAGAAAAAGTTTTCTGCCACGTTTTAAAAGCGTAACGGAGCAGCGACTTTGTTTTGATTTTCTTTTTAATTGCCGTCGTTTGCAGTCAGGACGGCGGGAGTTGTGTAGAAAGTTAGTTTCTTGAACTTTTCTTTTTTTTCCGGGGCAGTTTGCAGATAGAAGAATGCTGCCCCAGCTCCTCACGTTGGCCTGTGGTCTCTGCTGCTTTGGTTTTACCTCCGTCACTGCAAATGTACTGAAAGCAGAGGTAAGTCCAATGGAAAATAATAATTCGTTTACTTTAAATAAATGCAGAGTCATATATCCAGCAAGGCGTTCACACAAAGTATTCTGGGTAACCAACTTGGATCTGACATTTTTCTAAACTTTCAAATGTTGTTTTTAGTTGTTTCCTAATCATAGTTTTCTATAATATTCCTGAAGGATACAGAACGAGGCTACTTTCTTTGGCAGTAAAAAGACTGAATATGTTATTGTGTCTTTAACCTCTTAATGTGTTCAGTGGTGACCCCAAGAGGTGGCCAAGGGGGCCACCATTGCTTGCCCCTTCCACTGCCCCTTCCCAGTGAAAATAATTTGAGGCCGAACCTGTTGTCTTCAAAGGGCTATGGTGCTCATTTTAAAGCAAACAAGAAGATAGTGGTATCTTCAGAAACTTGACAACCTTAGGTTAACGCTGGTACCAGCCATGGCATGCTAGCATCTCAAGAAAGAGACAACACAATGCTTGAAAATTAGACCAAATTTTGGTGAGGGAACAACTGGCATGGTTATTTTGAAAGGGGTCCCTTGAAGTCTCACCTCAAGATGAGGGCTCTGGGGGTACCCACAAGTCTCCCCTAAACTTGGAAAGGCTTCACAGCTAGCTACCAGTGTCGATGATATTTGGTTGAATTTAGGTTGTGACATCGGGTGACCAAAATTCAATGTCAAGACAATGTCTAATGCCAATCAATTTGACATTGAATACTGACAGTTGATGTTGATTTTTATTGTTGGCTTTCAATTGTGTTGTGAAGTTGTCAAAATCCAACGCCTTCCACATCTCATGCCAGCATCATCTCAATGTCAAATATTGACATTAATCCCAAGGTAAAGGGAACAAAAGCCAGCGTCTCTAACATGATTCAACATTTAAAATATCATGATCTCGATTTGCACTCCAACCAAAATGTTACGTCTCTCCAACTTAAGAGTCCAACATCGTTCCGACATCATATTGGTGTCTAGTGTGGGCTTGGTCCAGTAAATTTAAGTTGTATATTGTCTTTTCAAGGAAAAGAACATATTAAACACATTAAAACAGTATTGATTAGGAACTCAAAATGGTGTGTAATTAGATTAGTAGTCAAAGAAACTGAAATAACTAAAAAATGAAATTCAGTTATGTCTTTTGGTTTTGATGTGCCACCCCAATATTTTCAGAGGCCCCATCTGGCCACCCCTATGAAAAATAAATCTGGGAGCACCACTGTTTGTATCACAACAGGGAAGTGTAGCTTATATCTGCAGTGTCTTTCTAATGGAGGTTGTCTCTGATCTTCCAGCAGTTAGGGAGGAACTGTTTATGTTCCAATGTTTATTCTGCCTTCCCCAAACACTCCTGACGGTTATCTTTCTGTCCGTCTGAGCAGAAACTGCAACAAGAGATGAAACTTCACCCAGAGAAAAAATGTCATGAGTCTTAACTCTTGTGGCTTGTGAAGGAGGAGGGGGAGACCCAGCCATGCAGGGGCAGAAACCTCAGCTGAGCTGCTTTGTTCTGAGAAAAAAAACAGGGGGGGTAGTGGTGGTACTGTACGGGGGAGGGGGTTAATGGTTTACATCTGCCTGTGTAGACTACACAGGCCGGGAAGCTGGTCTGCATTCACGACAAGCCGGACATGAGGCGCTCCAGACTAGAGGCCTCAGGCTGTGAAACTGCGGCCTGGAGACACTAAAGTGCAGCCTTCAACTGAACAACATATTTTGTCATGAGGTCGCATGCAGCTTTGTAAATAATTGGGTATGAGCACCCTGGGCGCCTCCGGCTCTCAGCCCATTTCGCATTTGCTCTAGTTCCAGTGGTCATGAGAGTGTTTGACGTGATGCTTGGTCACATCCAGTCATACCGTCTGAAAACTGCACATACAAGGTGTTTCTCTGTAGAAGACGGGATGCACTACCAACAGGCATCTGTCACAGGAAATTGATTCACAGAGCAAAAAGTCAATTAGCTCCAACCTGCCTAAAACATACAAGAGTCTGTGCTAGTTCTGGGTGGACAGGATGCACGAAGGAGCGAAGGAGGACCTTAGTCACTGACCACAAGTTGCTGGCGTGTGAGTCAAGCCAGACATGGTGGATAACTCAGAGAGCCAGACAGTTTATACGACGCCACAGGCGGCTGCCCTCCTGTGGCGGACACACCGACACAGTGATGAATGTCTGTAAACAAAATGAGAAAACATTACAGCTGTGTATAATACTGGTAAAACATATCACTTCGGTGCTAAAATGATAATAAGCCTCAGTGCCGGATTTAATGTGACACACACAGTGCTGTGATGCTGCCAGACACAGTCAGTCCTGATGCAGAAAGAGGATAAGAGTTGATTATGGGGTTAGGATGACATCACCTGAGAGCTGCACATGAACCCTGTGATAAAAAGATAGACGTGTCTGTGTGTGGAGAAAGCAGACAAACAGCAAAGATAGGAGAAACAAAGACAAAACAGCCAAGTGACATAAATGTTTAATTAAAGCTGATGGAGCAACTTTGAGGGGGGTTTGAGAAAGAAGAACTCAGACAGAGAAAAAGTTTACAGGAATGTTGCGGTTCATCAGCGTTGCTCAACCTCTGAATATCCCTCTCTGACTTCACTCCGACAAAGTAAACCCACTTAATCCATGCTGAGTGAAAAGAGAAGCTTCACCAATAGAAAAATAAGACTTCCCCTTTTTCTCTGAAAATGACTTCTGCTGAAGTCGAGTACCTTTGCGGCCTCCCGGCATCTGTTTTCATTCACCGCTTTTGCCTTGTCTAACCTTTTTTGACTTAAATAAAAAGCTTAGTGAGCACAGGAAGCGGGCAGCAAAAGAAAACAACAGGGTCTAAAACAGGATCTCTCCATATCTGGCGAAAAAAAATCCGGAGATTTCCCCTCGCCATCTGGAGACACATGTCTCGTGATCCCGGCAGAGGGTTACAGATCCGGTCAAAACACATCTGGGTTCAGTTCTCTTTATCTTGACTGGAGGGGCTGTTGATGGAGCATCAAAAGAAAAAAGGACCCTGCTCCAGATCTGGTGCATGCTGCTCTGACAGGCAGCAGGTTTGTCACTTAAGAAATGTCAGAATAATCAGCTGCAGCGGCCTTAATGAGAAACCGATGGACTTTTCAAGGGAGGAAGGGAGCTTATCTTTGCTCTACATCCACGAAAATGGTCCGCCTTGTTAACACAGAGGACATCAAAGAGGGAAAGTTTCCAACATGATGTCAGAGATGCAGGTTTCGAAGATAATGCGTTACTATTTTTAGTCTCAGGTGCTCAGCTGGTTGGTTTTAACTAAAGTTGAAGGCCAGATGTGCTGATTCAAATTCAGCTTAAATACCTGGCCAGCCACCTGCCAAAAATAACTAAGTGAATTTAGTTGGGGTTTTTTTACATTATTTTCATTTTATGTTACAGTATACTTCACTAAATTTCAGAGACAAATATCTTACCTTTCACTCCATGACATAAATGATTACTGTGTCTTCTAAAATGTGATGTATAAGCAGAAGCTTCTGGACAGTATATAAAGTAGTCATAGCTTTTTAACTTCACCTTTATTGTCCCCTGAGGGGAAATCTGTCTCACAGCCATGTTAAAAATGTAGAACACACGTGGACAAACGGACTCAGGAATGACAAACATGCCAAGATACATGGATACACCTTAATGTCAACAGGAAACCTAAAGTAAGGCCTGAGAGATAAAGGAAGTATTCCACCTGTTAGACCTGGCCTTTGCAAGCCTGTTTCCATCTTGAGGGTAGAGTGACACTCTAAAATATCTTGAGCATAAAACAACTTGCTCTAGAAGATATAAGACAGGTCAGACAATTTAACACCAATGATCTGACTGGCCACTTCAATGATATGTTGCAACCTATTCTTGTCACCGTACTGATAGATTGCCAAACCAAGTGGTGATAGAGAAGATGATGGCCGACTCCATTTGCTCGTCATACACACAGTAATTGTTGTTAGTAAATGTACATGATCACCTCCGTAACAAAATTGCAATAGCGGACAAAAACAACACAAACTCAAGGTCTACTTCCTGGCTTTTTCTGCAACCTTTTACTTGCATTTCATGGTCTACATCAGCCGATGGAGTTTGCTCAGTTGCCATGGAGACAGCTCAGTTGTCATCACATGACCTAAGCTGTAATTACAGCTAGCATTTCTCCTACAGCATTAACTACATCATCTTGACCAATGTATAACCATGTGAATGCGTCACTGATGATCTAATAATGTGATATATAAGTGGGCCATTCTGCATAATGAGTACTTTCATGTTTGATGTGTTTTCCTGCAAATAGCCCAGCTGTTCCTCTTTCTTTAAAGGATCTAAATACTTCTTTCCACCACTGCTAACAGATCTTATTAGAAGGTAGTACCCATCATGTTAATGTTGTAAGTGGTCTTAGTGGAGCTATTCATCATATTTTATGAGCTCCTTTTATATTTGGTGTGTAAAATATTTTTTGCAGTGACAAGCTCCATATTTGCCTTTGAAGAAAAGTATGATAAAGCATAAGATTGAATTACTCAGGTTAAGTGTAAGTACCTCAAAATTAAGTAAACATACTTATATGTTTTACCAGTAGTTATTATTATGGAATGATTATACAAGCAGGGTCCTATGTTGCCGTAAACCTTGATCTAAATGTATTTATTTACCACCATATAAATGTATTAGCGTACCAGTCGCTCTTGGCTTGCATCAGTTAAGTGGGTTTTCATTAAGGCAGTATAAAACGATCCAGTGATTTTATTTGACCCGTTTGACCCAGCAGAAATGTAAATGCAGAAATAATATTGCACGACGCTGATGTGAGTGCTAACTGGGTCAGAGACGCCAAGAAATGAAGGCAATGTGAGATTCAGCCACTCATGAGCAGAATTCTCAGTTTTTTCCGTTGGCACTGAGCGAGAGGAACAACTGACTCAGTCCCTCAAATTTAAATTCAGCCATACTCCCAACCTCTCTCTCTTTCTCTCTCTCTTTCTCTCCACTTTTCTTTTACCGCTCTTCCTTCTAATGTCTTTACCTCTCCTTCGATAATGTAACTCTGCACTTTAGATCATCTTCTCCTGTCCTTCACCCTCTCATCTGTCCATTTTTCCCCTCTGTTCTGGTTTAAGTACTCATTTCTCAAGCTAGAAAAAAACAGACTTCCACTAAAAACAGTGGAGGTTTATGGAGGCAGCTTGAAACAAATAGTGTTTAGACACATGGCAGCATTGCTATAAACAAAATGATGGCTTTTGGCATTGTTTAACAGACACATTACTGCACTGCTACATGGTTAAATAGTTAAATATACAGAAGCTCACATCCTTATTCCAGTTTAATTCATAGTTTCTTTTAGGATCTATCGCATAAACATAGACAGACACCCACATGACAGATGTTCAGACACAATGACAGTTTCACTTCCTAACAAAATGTCATCATTCTTTTTTTCTTTACCACAGCATCTATAAATACACAGGGAATTTTTTTTTATTTCATTTGTTTTTAAGTCTTGTAGGAACTTGTGGTTGGATTTTTTGATGGTGCATCTGGGAAACAAATTGGAACACAGTGTCATGTGGGTGTGAGTAAGAGTGTAACAATAGATGGCACTTGCACATCCTGTGATGGGTGACAGCGGGACAGTGAGACGTCACGTGCATGCTGCCCGACATCATGGTCATATTTTGTTAAGCAATTGTTGATACTCGCTGGGTTGAGTGATTGTGTTTTGTGATGTGTGCCAATTGGGCAACTTTACAGGACGATTATGGAAGGTCATTTGGGCCAGTGTGATGAAAAAGGAGATTCTGTTAAGTCATTATAATGAGAAACTTTCTCGAAATAATGATTTAGTATTGTTCCTCATATTTTGAGATATCAAGTCAATACTTAGGGATACTAAGTCATTATTTTGTGGCACTAGACCAATACATGGGTATGCTAAGTAATTATTTTAAGGTACTTAGTCATATAAGGGATGCTAAGTCACTATTTTGAGACACAAAGTTGTTATCTGAGATACTAAGTCAATATTTAGAGCTAAGTCATTATATTGACACTAAGCCAATACGTAGGGATGTTAAGTCACTATTTTGGGATACTAACTTAATATTAGAGGATACTAAGTGGTGTTTTGAGATACTAAGCCAATACTAACACATACTGAGTCATTAATCATGTGTTTGAGGTACTTAGTCAATATTAGGGATACTAAGTCATGTGTTTGAGGTACTTGGTCATCAGTAATTTCTCATCATAATGGCTTGATGGAATTTTTTTTTTTTCATTACACTTACCAGAGTGCCTGTAGGACATTTTCTTTTCTGTAATCAAATTACCACACATTTAACCTAGGGTCATGGGGTGCTGTACTAGTCTAGTAGAGTTACATAGATTACACAAAGTGTAAATGGACTGCACTTGCATAGCACTTTTCTAGTCTTTTGACCAATGAAAGTGCTTTTACACTACATGTCACATTCACCCATTCACACACAGGTGGCCACAGCTGCCCAGTGTGAGAGGAATGGAGGGTTAATGGGGGCCCATCAGCTTAATGCTGCACCAGGACCCCCTTGCAAATGCAGCCATGGTGAAATATATTTTTAGGATTTAGTTGTCACAAGAATTTGATTTTGCTTTTCTGATCTTGAGAGGATGATAATGGCAGGCAGCCATATGCAGTGGTGCTTTGGAGGCAACATACTTTACCTGCCTAAATTATTAGATATTAAAGTGTCTTCAAAGTACAGTACTGAGGATTAGAGCAGATTTTTGTCATTATGTATTATTAATCTTTAGATAGTAACAGAAAATGGCCTGAAAAGGCTCATCACAATTTCCCCAAAACCCAAAGCGACATATTCAGATTGGCTGCTTTGTGTAGCCAGCAGTCCAAAATCTGAAGATATTCAGTGTAGTAGAATAGCAAACAACAAAAAGCAGCATATCGTCACATTAAATAGGCAGGAACCATTGAATTTTTGGCTCTATTTGCTCTATTACTTTATGTTCTATAGATTTATTACTTCAGTGATACCTAAGATGGTTAGGTCACAGTAGGGTCACAGAATCCATGTATACATCACAACCCCTCCGAAACAACCTCTTCCACCAGCTTTACATCACGCCGGTTGTGTTTCAGTCTCTGTGCATTATACATTTAGACCTCACGTCACTGCACACACACACTGCACACACTCAGTGGTGTGTTTACCAAACCAGCAGCCAGCCCTTTGACCACACATGGTCGTGTAGCGAGCTACCTAGCTACCCCGAGGCCAACAATACCAGCCATGTACAAGTCTCAATAAATAGACGCTTTGATGGTGGCTGCTGGGAGTTCCAGGGAGGAGGGGTGCATGCTGGGATACCTGGCGTCTTAACCGGAGGTGGTGGCGGTGGTGGTGTGTGGAGTAGTTTGGGACTAGAGGGAGAGAAGTGGAGGTCTTGACGGTGTGGGGGGAGACTTTTCAGGGGAGTGTTTTTATAGAAGCAGACGCGTCACCACACTGGAGCCACAGGACACACTAGCAGCAGTCAGTGGAGAGGCAGAGAAAGTAAATTTGGTTGGTGTTGCAGGCAGATTGACTCAAGAGAGAGTCAGGGGATAAATTAGATTAACTAGATGCTTAAATAATCCTGAGAAATCTTAAAGAAATTGTTAGGGGGAAGATGCAGAGTTTGGGAGAAGGGGGAGATGTTGCCTCTCTGCAGGTCGTCATAAGTGAACCTTGTTCTCTGGCCTCTTTGCTCACCACATGACTAACAGTAGCTGTGTGTGCCCAGCCGGTATACAGCCAGGTAGTCCGGCCCATGCAGTTGCTACATTTCCATCCCTCCCTCCTCTGCGTTTCCCTTCACTCGTTGGAGGAAGACTTGAAGAGAAAAACAGCACTAATGGTGGAATAAGAAAGATATCTGAGGTTAAGATGACGCTAACGAAGGAATTCAGGGTAATTCCATCAACTTAATCTGTGGTGGAGATGAAGACGTGCGTTAACTGTGTGCAGATATATAAGTGGAAACACACAGTTCAAGATATATTTAATACTCCTCAGCTCCAAAAAAAGGGGACCAGGAGATGAGAGGATCGATACCACTCTTATGTTAGGCCATTAAAGGAGCTGTAGCTTTAAATTTAGAACATTAATACAGCAGCAAACTACTAATGCTATGTATAGACATAGCAAGTAATGGCATCCAAAGCAGAGAATCAAGTCTCAGTCCCTCTGTGTGTGTTGCAATCTGAGCTTCTCTGTTCTTTGTTGTGGTAGATGGTCCAGAGGCGAGTGCATGCTAGTGCATATGAGTCCCTGTGTGTGTCGGGGCGTTTCATTTGTCAAAGTGTCTGAGTTCCCAATTGGAAATTTCAACTGGAATGCCCCCTGAAAACGGATTTCGGAGGAGCCTCACAAACCCCAACCTCAAAACCCAACATGGCTCCTTCACACATCAACAGTAGTTAAAGCTTTAGCACTATCCTGTTTATTAGCACTTGTGTTTTAATGTGGCCCATTAAAAGAGCTGTTGACACAGTACTGTTCAACTTCTATCTGAGGACATGTTGCCACAGTGTCTTTATGAGCAAAATACAGCATGATGTTGTTGTCAACTGGTATTGCTAACAAGGGCTAACCTGGCTAGAACTAGTATGGTTAACCATATCTTGGTTTTCAGAGTTGTGGTACTGGAACGTGGTCAACTTAAGTGTGACGTCAGCCCTAGCTCCAACCTCCAACTCTCGTGGTAACTAGACCACAGCTTGTATCCAACTGGCTTGCTAACCCAGCACACGGTGGCAGGACAGCCTTGTCTTGGAAGTGTGACCTCCACTATGCTTGGGCGGTACTTATTTGTTAATACCTCTGGACCTTCCTGACATGTCACCGGGGTATTCGGTATATGACAGCATCAGTGTATGGCGCTACTTGCAGAGTTAAAAGTAAAAATATGCTGTTTTCCCCGCTGTCTCTCTCTCCTGTTACTGGCCAGCTATTTACAATCCTGTATCGTTATCCCCACCATCGGCAGTCCTTTCTCAGCTCAGCTGCCTGTTCCACCCAGTAGAGACTGACCTCTGGTGGTGCATGATGTGCACTACATACAGTACATCCTCAATTCAGCTTCTCTGTATAACTTTAAAAGATTAGCATTGTTGTCTTTGACGGTATTGAAAATCATACCAATGGGTATACTGTGATACCACCCAAGCCTAAGGCCTACCCTCAGCTTCCCCCCTAAGGTTAACATTGTTAGCTCTGTAAGCAGTGTTGCTGTTGTTAGCACTGTTTAGTGAATTAGCACCGTGAGCTGGTAGCTGCCGCCTCTGTCACCTCCATGTTGAGAACTTGTGTAGACTATCCCACCCCAGACTTTGAATCATGGATATGCTCTTAATATTAGAGCTAACTTAGCCCACAAGCTAAATTAGCTTGGCTTAGCACAAAGACTGGAAACAGAGGGAAACAGCTAGCCTTGCTATGGTAGAAAATAAGCAAATAAATGTTAATTTTTTTTAGATTGATGAGATTTAAAGCAAGATTGTGTGAAACTTAACACAAACATTCTCTTATTAATGGAAATCAGAATTTCTAAACAATTAAACAAACCCTTTTACTCAGCATTTTTTGTACAGCTTCATTACTTGGTCTGGTGGCTTATGCTGGCTAATGTTAGCTTCTTTTAGCAAACTCTAAAAGATGTTGTTGTATAATGGATGTTAATAAGTTCACTGACTAAATGACTCTTCTCTGCTCATACAATATGTTAGCATTTACTTGCTAATTGCTGTTGGCAGATTTTTTTGTTATCTTTGGACCGAGCACGGCT
The DNA here is from genome assembly GCA_029783705.1 of Chaetodon striatus. Lineage (NCBI taxonomy): Eukaryota > Metazoa > Chordata > Actinopteri > Chaetodontiformes > Chaetodontidae > Chaetodon > Chaetodon striatus. The sequence goes on from JAPZEB010000016.1 coordinate 14,677,747, forward strand.
AGCTTTTTCAACCCCATTTCCAGTCGTTATGCTAAGCTAACCACGTCCTAGTTCCAGCTTCATGTTGAACAGATGGACTCTGCACATCTGACTCTTGGCAACAAAGCGAATATTCCCCAAATTGTTGAACTATTCTTTTAAGTCTTAGACCACCAGCAGCATGCAGTGGAAAGAATAGGCTGTCCTTTCATGTGTAAAGATAAATAGTGGTGGTTTTGGTTGACATGAAGGCAGACAGAGAGAGAGGAGGAGGACAGACATAGACAGTGGCAGGGAGATCTTAAACTCAAGCTTTGAGGAACCCAAATGTTGCTGAAAATGTTACTTTTTCCAGCGTCATGACCGCCAGTTGTCTTTGGCTGCGATAGTCTAGACAGACTTCTGGGTCATCGTGACTGAAATGACATCAGTGCTTTTAGATTGTGTGTTTTATTTGGCTTTTGGTTCCTCTCTCGTCCCTCCTTATGACCCCACAACAAAGTTCCCCCTAACGAGTTCAGCATAAATCAAAGGGGGCATGCGAGGATTTGGTGTTGGGTTTTAAGAGTTCATAAACGGGATAATGTCACAGTCATGTGAAGAAACGACAGTAAATTTAACATGCTGGGTTACCTCAGTGTGTGTTGGCTGCTGCAGAGGAGAGTGTGGAGCTTAACAAGTCATACAAAATCCCCCAAACGCACACACACTTTGTCTCCCTTAATCACGATGCGATCTGTGTGATGCATCTAAGCTGAGAGAAGCAGGTCCAAACAAGCTCTGAAGGGTGACTGGAAGTACAAACACACAGGCTCATACAAGAGGCCAAGCCCTACTTTCTGTTGACTAAGACGTTTTCAGGTGGTTTTTGTGTTGTTTCTGGCACATATGACTACGAGCAGACTGAGAAACTCACAAAGAAAGTAAAACAGAAACAAGCAGATTTTCTATGTGCTGCAAAACACATAATTATTGCCTGGTAAAAAAAAATAAAAGCCTCATGTAGTAAGAGTATAGTTGTTATTTAGCAGTTAAATTAGATTTTCCATTAGTTTCTGTCTTTTTTAGCATGTTCTATTTTATATAAATATAAAGTCCCAAAGCAGAACACTGTATAGTTCATGTAGCAGCCCACATAAAGTAGGCTTTTAGGATTTAGGTGTCCAAAAATTTTGATTTTGCTACTTGAATCATGGCATTAGAAAGACTACAGTGGTGTTTTCAAGGCAGCTATCTCACCACCTTTTTATGCACAAATAAAGTCCACCAATTAATCTATGAATTGTTGGTTCTAGAAAAAAAGTAAAATAAAAAATTACAAGTTTGGCAGTTCAGAATCACAAGTTATATATTACAAATGTGTATTTTAGTGGTTTGAAGTGTAGCAGTTCTTTTTAAAAGAACATTCATGCACAAGATGCTACGTATTTGATATTTTTGTACAACTTTCAGCTTTAGTTTCTCATATTGTTAATATTCATTATGAGGTTATTCAGTTGTTGAAGTTGTTGGAAATGCTCATATTTTTAAAAAAACAGAATACAATGTAATGATTTAGGATGCAATAGTTAATACTGTAATATCACACCAGGAAGCCCTTCATCATTTGGTTGTTCTCTACAGAAGATAATGAAAGCATGAATATTTAATATTTAGGCAATTATTTTATTATACCTACGTAAATTTGACCGAAATCATACTTTTGTGTTCATGCAATGAAAAATTGAATTGAATTGAATTGAACTGAAAACAAATGCACCACAATTTCTATGTAACATAATAATGAGCCAGTAGATATCCTATGAACGCTTGTATGTGCATTTTTGTATGATATCATTAAAACCGTTGTGTACTTTGTAGTCGTAAAATCCTAGAATTATTCCAATTTAATGGAATATATTTATTATTTCCTTTGACATATTTTTGCTCAGTGGTAGCCTCTTGCCAGATGTATATTTATTTTTGTATTTGTGCGACAATTTTGCTCTTTGTGCGGTGTACAATTAATAATGCCAAAAGTGCCACAATGTACGTTAATTTTACCATTTTGTGACGCTGCAGTTAGAAGTTAATTTCAGTCTGTGCTGTTTTGTTTCAGTTCATTTTCTGACATGATCAGAAACACAACATGTGGATCCTACATCTCATCTCACATGACCTCCTTCCAGCCAATCATGCTTGTTGTATGATGAACACGACTCATAAGCACGGCTGTCGTCCTCTCTCCCAGTTTGCCCAGTTATTTATTTGATTAGCCTAACTTATGGCCTAATTGTTTTGGTGCAGAATGTTAATAGGCTTCTAGTTGTACTGGCTTGTAATTTAGTTTTGTAATAGTAGGTTATTACAAAAATTGTCAGGCTGATGGACTCATACACTCTTACAAGCATCAGCTTGCTTTAAAAAAATGATGTGGGTGGATTTGTTGGCGTGTCAAAAAATTATTTCAGTATGTGATTTATAAAATTACACATTTATGCCTGTTTGTTCTTGTATCATAATTTTCCTCAAAAAAGGATCGTTTTAAGCCTCTGGTACAAGTGTTTGACGTTTCCCATCTGGCAACACTGATGATGGACAAGTTGGTCTAGAAGGTTTATTTTGGGATAAACAAAGTTTTACAGAAGTGTTTCCCTGAGTGAAAATGTGAGACTCAACTGAGAGCATGTAGACTTTATCATGCTAAAACACCCAAACTGACAGATGAACTTTTTTGAGGTGTAAAGATGACGTGATCATCTTCATAACATTAAAGTTATCTGTTTGACTTTGTCTAACTGAAAATGAAATAATTGTCCAAACAAGCTAAGTTTCAATCAATGTCTAAACACATGGACATTCATTATTTTCTCTCTCTTGCAGGCTTGGCTGCAGCAGTATGGCTACCTGCCTCCAGGTGATGTCAGAGCCCAGGCCATCCGCTCACCAAAGTCCATCGAATCAGCGATATCAGCCATGCAGAGGTTTTACGGTTTGACTGTCACCGGCTCCATCGACACCAACACGATAGAGTGAGTCCTGATCAACAGCAAACTTTTTTTTAATATCACATAACTGCCTGATTTCTACAAAAGCAAAGTTATTACAAGTTATTGCAAGAAAATGTGTCCTTCAGTGGAGTCTGAATATTTTACATAGTTAAGAACTGGAAGTTTATTTTGCTGTTGCCAGGGCGATGAGCCGGCCGCGGTGTGGCGTCCCAGACAAGTTCGGCCCGGAGCTGAAAACCAACCTGAGGAGGAAGAGATACGCTGTGCAGGGTCTGAAGTGGGACAAGTCTGAGGTCACCTTCAGGTAAACACCTACATACGAGATACATTAGGTGTCTAGTCATAGATAGGGGGCGTGGTAAGCGAGGGGAAGGCCTGCAAAGGATGGGAAAGCAGGGGTTTTAAACTCACGTAAGAGAAACTGTTACATTTAATTAAGATATTATTAATTAAACTTACGATTAAATCAGCATCCTACAGCCATTAACGCTATGATGTAATAGACTAGCATGTTTGAGAATTCCTTGTATGTTTCGGGACATTACAGCAGAGCTAACGGTACTCAACGCTATTAGCCTATGTTTTGACGATGTGGAGCTTTGCAGACTTAGGAATTTCAGGTCAGTGGAGGCTTGCAGCGTTTTTAACAGTGGCTAAACAATCCAGCACTGTTTGGATAAAGTGTTAGGTCCTTTTTGTTTAAGCAGAAACAGCCCCGAAATTGCTATCGACAAACCCACCAGACTTTATTTAAATAAATAGTAATTTTTGTGTGTACAGAGCCAGCATATTTTCACATCTAACTGGGTGAATTGAATGTTTATTTCTGTTCTGGTTAAAAAAAAAAGATCTTACTCTAACAAAAAGGTCATAAATAATCTTGTCAGACACTTACAGTAACAGTCTGAGCCTGTCAGTGGCAAAAACAAGCACTTTTAGTGGGCGTACATTAATGGTACAAACATGCCCGGAGTGTTTACGTCACAGTCTGGCTGCTGCTCTCGCTCAATACTGAACCAATTTTCAAAAAATGTTGTTCCCATTAGTCACTTAAACAGAAAATCATGTGAAAATAGGGTCCAGGTTGGAAAATACCCTTTAACTCTGGATTTTTAAGTTTATTTGACATGCTGAAAGCCGCACAGCAAGACTTTAGCATAGCAGTTAATGCTTTGTTTTCCCCCTTGGCGTAAAAGGATGTGACTTTTCGTGGGTGTTCCCACAAATACAGACTGTATCTATGATATTAAACCCTCCTTAAACTCAAAATCCAAACTCTTGCTATGACTCCAACGCTCCACAAAATATAGACAATAACAAAGACAGAAGACTAATCTACTGTAGATTATAATGGTGCTTTTATTATGAAGCACTAAGTAACTTTTCTTTTGTTTTTCTTGCTTAGTTTCTTACTTCTCTGGTGTTGAGTTTTGAGTCAGCCCTAATTCTCCGTCTCTCTGGTCTTTCTAACAGCATACAGAACTACACCCCAAAGATCGGAGAACGAGCCACGTATGACGCCATCCGAAAAGCCTTTAAAGTGTGGGAGAGTGTGATCCCGCTCACCTTCAGAGAGATCCCCTACAGCCAGATCAGAGGCAAGACCGACAAGTTCGCGGACATCATGCTCTCATTCTCAGAGGGTTTCCACGGTGACAGCACACCGTTCGACGGCGAAGGTGGCTTCCTGGCTCACGCTTACTTCCCTGGGCACGGCATCGGAGGAGACACACATTTTGACCTCGCTGAGCCCTGGACCACCGGGAACACAGACCAGGGGGGTAAGAGAAGAGAGGACAGTGACATGTAGATGCTGGAAGAAATGAAAGCAAACTAAATTCTATTCATCTCTCTCTCTCTGAAGGTAATGATGTTTTCCTGGTGGCCGTGCACGAGCTGGGTCATGCTCTGGGTCTGGAGCACTCCAACGACCCCTCTGCCATCATGGCCCCCTTCTACCAGTGGTTTGAAACTGAAAACTTCCAGCTCCCAGACGACGACCGCAGAGGCATCCAGGCAATCTACGGTGGGTTCTTCTCCTCAAGGAACTGGGAATTTATTGGATTTATGTGCTGTGATGTTCCTCTTATACAAACTTTAATCTGTAACTGTTCTCCTCAAGGGGCATAAATACTACGCAGAACATTCACATACTGTCACTGCTGTGAAATATCACATGAATATGAACATGTAGACCAGACCTTAACAAGAGAGCGCTGTGAGGCTTTACAATGTCACAGCAAAGCTTTGAACTAAATGATGACATGCTGATGTATCTCAGGTTTAAAGGGGCCTTATTATGCTTTTCCTACATTTCTGTCATGTACGTCACAATATCTGATGTTTGTGTTAAACCTAACCAAAGTTTAACAAGGTAAACATATGTCAAAGTTATCCCTGGGAGCAAAAACTTCAGGTTTCCAACTTTTTCTACAATGACTACAAGCAGACACATTTCTTTATGTGGTCATCTGATCCAGGCACACTACTACAAGTGTTTACATACACTGCTACAAGTAGCGACATGCTAATGTCAGGAAACCCTGTCATCTTGGTTGCCAATGTTCTCCTTGATTTCTGAACATAATCTAACTGATCTAACATCAGGGAAACATGTAATCTTAGTTGTAGATGTTAATTTCTCCATGATTTCAAATAATCATTCCCCGGCCTCAAGTACACCGCTATTGTACATGTAGCTACATGCTAACACCCTGCTTCACCCTTTATTAGTGATTTTTCATGGCAGAAATTGCCACTATTCTCGTATTCTCATTCTGCGGCTGCAACGACGAAACAGACATTTTAAGATACAGAAGACCCAGTAACTGCATTTTTGGGAGGGGTGCTTAAAGAGACAGGCGCTAAAACGGAGCGTTTTAGACAGAGGGGTGAATACGGGTGTCCAGCGCAAGCAGTATGAGGAAAATAAAGTGTTTTTTGACCATTAAAGCATGTAAACATGTTCTCGTAGAAATCTTAAACACAAGTATGAACCTAAAAACAAACATTATAGGTCACCTTTAATGTTTACCACCGTCATGTAGCATTATAGCATGCTAGCATGCTAGCTTCATTTGCTCATTCACACTGAAAACAAAGTGCAGCTGTGGCTAATGGAAATGTTGTTAGCTTTGCAAGTATGTACTTAAAAAAATAGACTTTGACTTGATGATGGTGCCATCCAGCTGTTGTTAAGACTTTTCATTATAAACCCCAAAAGTAAACCAGATGATGTTGCTAGAGGAAATCAGAGGATGACCAAAGTCAGTAGGATTCATCCTCTGGGAACACAAAATTTCATGGTGATCCACTCAGTAATTGTTGAGAGTTAACATGGTGTTGGCACAGACATACTTTGAAATAAATGATTACCATCTCACACTCTCTCTGTCACATCTTCTCCCATAGGATCCAAGTCTGGGGCTCCTCCTCCTCCCCCTCCTCGCCCTCGACCCACGAAGCCATCCTACCCTGACAATGGCCCAGACATCTGTGAGGGACACTTCGACACCATTGCTATCCTCAGAGGGGAAAAGTTTGTATTTAAGGTACAGGGGACCCTTTTTTATCTCAAACAAACAAAATGTTCTCAGAGACAAAATTATAGACGTTGTCCCTCTAACATGCATGAAGTAAAAATGTTGGAATATATTCTACAGTATTTCTAATCTGTGTGTGTACGTGTGTGTTTGCAGGACAAGTGGTTCTGGCGTGTGCGTAACAACAAGGTGTTGCAAGGTTACCCAATGACAATCAGTCACTTCTGGAAGGGCCTTCCCTCGAACATTAATGCCGCCTACGAGAGGGATGATGGGAAATTTGTCTTCTTCAAGGGTAAGTCCAGTCTGAGTTTATATTAGAACCAGGTTTGGGATGATTAAGTCACTGCAGCTGCTCTCGTGATGAATTTCATGTGTTAACTGTTATGACTGTTCTCCTTTCATCTCGTATTTTGTTGTGTGACTCCCTTTTGATCATCATCCTGTTTTTCTTTCACACATTACCAGGTGACAAATACTGGGTTTTCAGTGAGTCCAACATGGACAAGGATTCCCCCAAGAGCCTGAAAGATCTTGGCACCGGTCTACCCAAAGACAAGATCGATGCTGCTCTCTTCTACACACCAACAGGACAGACGTACTTCTTCAGAGGCACAAAGTGAGTCTGTCCTTTATTCAGGGTTCACCACACACATCTTAAAAGTATGGTAAACTCATTATATGTGTAATCTGATCTGTTAAATCAATTTTATATTGTTGATTTTGTTCCAAGCCTCTTGCATTTATAAAAACAATGTTTTTTTTCTCTCTGAAGAGAAGTGAAACAAGTTATTCCTCCAGTTTGGTACAGTGGCCAACAAGTGCAAATGCACAACGTCTAAAACAGCTTCAGAAATTATGCCAATACAAAAACACATATGAAAATCCAAAACAAATACAACAGAAATGTGGTGCAAATGAAAAAAATCATGCTGCAGCAAGCCACAACAAATACAACAACGGAAACGTCCATCCATTAGTTTTCAACCACTTATCCGAAGCCGGGTCACGGGGGCAGCAGGCTGAGCAAAGCACCCCAGACATCCCTCTACCCAGCTACACTTTCCAGCTCCTCCTTGGGAATCCGGAGGCGTTCCCAGTCCAGACGAGATATATAATCCCTCCAGTGTGTTCTGGGTCTGCCCCGGGGCCTCCTACCAGTGGGATGTGCCAGGAACACCTCCAACAGGAAGCGCCCAGGAGGCATCCTGACCAGATGCCTGAACCACCTCAACTGACCCCTTTCGACGCGAAGGAGCATCAGCTCTACTCCGAGCTCCCTCTCAATGTCTGAGCTCCTCACCCTATCTCTAAGGCTGAGCCCAGACACCCTTCTGAGGAAACTCATTTCGGCTGCTTGTGTCCGTGATCTCATTCTTTTGGTCACTACCCAGAGCTCATGGTCATAGGTGAGGGTTGGGATTTAGATGGACCAGTAAATTGAAAGCTTCACCTTCCAGCTCAGCTCCCTCTTCACCACGGTAGTCTGGCGCAGCGCCCGCATCACTGCAGATGCCAAACCGCCGATCCATCTCACACTCTATTCTACCCTCACTTTTGAATAAGACCTGGAGATACTTGAACTCTCTCGCCTGGGGCAGTGACCCACTTCCAATCTGGAGGGGGCAATCAACAGGGGGCAAACACAGTTTCATTTCGTCTCTCTCTCGGGTCAAAAATCAAGCTGTTCCACTTGGCACTACCATTAAAGGACTGGAAAACTTCCTGTGTGTCGACTGGATATGCAGCACCTTTCTGTTGCATTTGTTTTGAGGGTTTGTGTGTTTTTGACTTTGCATCGTTTCTGTATCTGTAGCGTGTTTGCTGTTGATTTGTTCTGGCTTTCTGCAGTCCATTTTTCATTTGCAGTACCGTTGTATTTATTTTGGATAATGTGTTCCTGAATTGGCATTGTTTCTGAAGCTGCAGCATGTTTTTCCTAATAGAAACATTTTGGGCTGCTGTAGCGTGTTTGCCTGTCCTCATTTCAAAGGACCAATGACTGAGAGTACTTCTTTGTTGTCCTCTTACAACTTTTACTATGAAACATTGTGGGGGCATTCCTGCAGTACTCATGCTTAGATCGAATCTCTCTCCCTTTTGCCCGACAAAGACAACTCATGCTTTTTGTACAGTCGTAGTAACCTGCTGGAACTTGTACTTTTACTATGCTTATCTGTGAACTTGTTATGTAGGTAGCATCCTACATTTCAGTTCACTGACTCACACTTTATCCTTCCTGTCTTTGATTCTGCTCCAGCTTACCACTGCATGTGTGAAAAAGAAGAAAGATAGAAAAGCCCTTGATCTGTATTTCCTCTTTTCTAAATTTAAAGAGTCTGAAAATGTTAGAATCAGCCTAAAAACTACCACGTGTAATTTTGTGTAACGGTAAATAACCCCCACATTCCCAAAAACAACGCTGAGGACACGTACCTTGTACCCTGTATAAATTTGTCGCCCAAAAATGTTCTTTTAGAAAATATTTTTGTATACTGTAGAGCTTTAATAGTTGTGTGTCTTGGTGTCGTTTGCAGGTACTACCGTTTCAACGAGCAGACTCGCACCGTGGACAACGGCTATCCAAAGCCCATCAGCATGTGGAGCGGTGCACCAGAAAACATCAAAGCTACCATCATGAGTGAAGATGGATGTAAGTTTTAGTCCCCAAGTCTTTATTTCAAGACAGTTAGAGCTGGAATGATAAATAGTCAATGCAGAGAAAATTAGTGGGCAGCTACTTTGACAATCACTCAGCCATGATCAAGGAAAAATGTCAAACATTTCTTAGTCACAGCTTCTTAGATGTTCACATTAGCTGCTTTTATTTGTCTTATCTAATAATGAATTGAATATATTTGAGGTTTGAGCTGTTCGGTCAGACAAAACAAACATTTTAAGATGTTGCTTTGGGCTTCAGGAAATTGTGGTGGGCATTTTTCACAGTTGTTTGACATTTTGAAAACCAGATAATTAACGAGTTAATTGAAAAAATAAAAGGCAGTAGGGCTGGGCGATATGGAAAAAATCAAATTTAACAATATTTTGACTAAATAGCTCAGTGTCAATATTGCGATGATATTGCAGGGTTGACTATTGTTGCTTTCACAAAGTATTTACACAGTGAGACTTTTGATAAGTAATCCTCAGTAATGTGGACATAATGACAAAGGCCGGGATCAGACAGAGAGCATTTTAGCCACCCAGCAGCTTTTAATAATTGTTTTCAATAAAAGTGAAGGGTTTTGTTTGCCGCTGTTGCGTGCGCTGTTAAGCGTGTCGCATTTTTTAGCTACATGCACCAAGCAATTCTGCAGGAAGGCACCAAACGTATTGAGATGAAAAATTTAACTCATTAACGTTTTTTCCCATGATCCAATCAGATAAATTGAGAGGTGGGCCTTCTGTGGTGGTGATGAACAAGTGGTAGACATGGTTTGTGTTAAGCTAACGTTAGCTCACGTTCAGCGTTACCCAAGGTAAACTGTAAGACATATCTGAACAAACTGTAGCCTCAACTGCTTTCTAATATCTAAATGTGACTGTAATTTCAACACATTCTCACTCCGACCTCGTTACATATTGACGTTTGGTCATGGACCTTTCATGGCCAGATACAACGTAAAAGGTACCCTGGGTGCGCTGATTGTTGACGTTCTGGGACACCGTGTCAAGTTCAGCCTGTTACATGCATCGTCTCCTTCCAAAATACACCTTTGTTTCAAAGGAAATTTAACGTTAACGCACAGTCTCTTTCAAAATAAATACACTACGTCAGTACAACAATCTAAAGTTTTCTTTCCTCCAACAACAAACACACATGGTTGGGTTTAGGCAACAAACGCACTTAGTTAGATTTAGGAACAGGGTTTGGCTTTATCATCTTATGGTACACAAACTCCGCTCTCTCAGGTGAAAGTCGGTGTTTGTTAGACTCATCCACAACCACTCCCACCTGCCCTACTTGGACTTTAGCTGCCTAAACTTTCGCACTTATCCCGCCGCGTTTTCCCAACACCGCTGAGCATCGTTAAACTATAACGGCAGC
>JAPZEB010000016.1:14697573-14711541 GCA_029783705.1 Chaetodon striatus
ATGGCGTACTTGTTCTACCCTGCACACTGCCTTTTATTCCTTCAACCACCTTCTTGAGAACCTTATTGATATCCAAGTCTTTCATAATGTTTAAAAGGAGGTAATCTGAAGTGCTATATCGTAGGCAGCTAGACTTACTTGAGTTTCCTGAAGACATTTCGCCTCTTAGTCACCTTCCTCCTCAGACGACTTGACAACAATAATTAGCTCGAATGGTTAAACAGAATGTAAACAGGTTGGGCTTCGACTATATCTCTGTATGTTGATGAGTGAGACACTAGAGACGTTGTTGCAGTAGGTGTAGCTGCTGCAGACTTCTTGAATCTACTGTACACCAACCTGACTGACCCCGCTTTTTCTACTCACATCTGTTCATCCACTTGCCTCATTCCAGCGGCCAAAGTCTCTCTCTGTGTCACCTGGAGTTTCCATTTGTCTCAGTGGAGCTCTCTCATGCACAATAACTGTTTTGAATAATCCATCTTTCTACAGAAACTTTCACCGCTCCACTGGACCACTGATGGATCTGTAGACGCTGCATTATTACCAAAGAACGAGGATAAACACCAGGCAAAGCAAAATGTGTTACAACTTACTGATGGTTTACAACTGATAGTTAGCATTATTTATTAAATATGAATAAAGTAATTAGACTGGATAAAAAAAACAAAGAAATACTGAAGGACTGCAGCAACAGGCTGTGCTGAGAAATTGTTCTTCGGTCCCTGCATGAGGTCAGTTTATGTAAGTGTCTTCGGGTAAACACTGAAATTGGGTCAGTTTCAGAGCTGCTTCTGTGGAGCCAACCCTGACCTGTGGCCTCAAAGACACATTTGTTCTTTTGTTGTTTAATACAGTTTCACACACAGGGGCGTAAATAGAGACAGTGCAGCCCCCCCCCACCCCACTGGGGCCCATTGCCAGCAGTCCTTTAACTCCACCATGAAATCACATTAAATAAAAAATGTGCAATTTTGGCCATCTTTTCTTTTCTTTGGTAAAACAGTCAGTGGCAAACTTACATTCTTATTCTACATCAACTAGAAAAACCATAAACTATATACATAAAATGTGATTCAATTAAATGGATAATTTCCTATTTTCTTAAATATTTTGTCACATACAGGTCTGCAATCATGATTGTTGGGTAACATGTATGTTGATGTTTCCTTATGTCAAGTCTCTGTTTGATCACGTGACAAGACGATACGCTACGGGAGCTAGTTGAGGTGCAAAATCTGTCACGACTGACAAGCTGAGCACGGGTGCGTTCTGAATCGCATACGTTTTCTTTTTACTTTTTCTAGGTACTGCAGCTGCCTTTAAAAAGTACGTACTGTCGCATGCAGTGTGCACACAATGAGGACATACTACTGTCTCATAACATCACACCCTGAGCTTTGACCTTCTTGCTCTTATATATGTTACCCTGTTACCGTCATAGACGGAGATCAATCCTGAGAGATCAGCTGTTGTTACTTTGCAGTGTATGCAGTTTGACTTTAAAGTTAAAACCGCACAGATTATTTTATTATTATTTGGATTATTTTGTTCACTTAAACAATCAATATTCCTACTTACACTGTTTGACTGGTTATCAGTTACTTGAATGCGCTGTAATCCGCCATTTCGACATCTGTTTGCGGCTCAGTCGGCTCCTGTACAGAGGATTGCAGGTCAGAATAGCCAGATAAACATGCTGGCTTGCATACTACTACTACTAAAATCGGAACAGACGTAGTACATCCTGGTATTTTTGGCAAACTGCATTTCACATACTATGTATTGGGACATACTAAATCTTTTTCTGGCGCACTATATATTATGGTAGTGTGGGGAATGGAACTCACAGCATGTCTGCAAGTCCAACGAGCAGTCGTGCCTTTTAAACATTAAAGTGGCAGTAAGAAAGAACGAGAGAGAAACAAACAGTAGTGTACACTGGGGCCCGTGGTAACCACCTTACGCTACTGCACACACACACAAAAAGCCATCCTCTAAACAATTTCATAGGAAGTTTCCTGGAAAGAGCTGCTCTGAGACAGTTATTTGAGTTCTGAGAAACTAATTTATTATTACAGCTTTGTTCCATGTTTGCTGTAAACTGCTGACTAAAACACTTTGGGTCGGTGTTTCCCAACCCTTTTAGCTTGTGACCCCTTCAAATGAGGCAACGTCCTCTTGGTTACTGGTCATAAACAAGCCGGAAAAGAAGTTAAAGTGGGTCATGTCTGAGGCCTGAAGAGAAAGAGGTGATATTATCCAGTAATTCGTAAGACAATAAAGAAAAGATTAGGGGAATTCCAGAGGGGAGAAAATGAAGTTAGTGCAGGAGCTGTTTATTTTCTGCTTTCCTATCTCGTTAATTGTTTTACAGTCCCTTAGATTTACTGGATAACCCTCTCAGAGGATGCTAAACCACAGACTGGGAACCAGAGATTAATTGATTAACAATGTCTCCATGCTCCCTGATATTAAACCAAACTACAGTCTACTGTTTCAGAAACCTCTCTTGGAATTTACAGTTTCTTTCTAGGAAAATTCTTGCGAATTATTATGTTGAAACAAAGCTCCTACAGTGCATCTTCTTTTTCTGTTAAATGATTTTGACTTTTAAATGGTCTTGGTGATGCCATATTGGTGAACAGACACACATTCAGAGAAGATGTAATCATGTCTAATGCTGTAAAAGATGCAGCTGATGCTAACTCAAAGTCCCGTCAGAGTGAGTCACACATTTTTTACCTAATTTTGTCTGTTTCACACAGTAATCTAAATGTCTGTTTGGAGCTGCTGTCAGCTTTATCTGCCAAGCATCTGCTCTCCGTCTTGTCTTTTAGGACACGGACATGAACACAGATGAGACCTTTGGCAGCCATGTTGGCTTCTATTCTCCATTCTCCCCCTTTCTCTCTCTCCGTCTCTCTGTCAGCCATTTTAATGCTGAACTCATACAGTGTGGCTGGGCGGTGCAGGAACAACCATCGAGCTCAGCACTCCGTCTCCATGCCAGGCAGGAAGTGGCCAGGACAGCTGCTTGCAATTCAACCTGAGACTTTGTTTGGGTGACCTACATTATGGCACCATTTACTTTATACTGTGACTTTCTTCTTTTTCCCTTCATTTTCTCGTCGTGCCTGACCTCCAGCGCTGCAAAGTAACACAGTAAGGTAACTCAACTGCTGTATTTAAGCACACGTTCGAGGTACTTGTGCAACACTAAGTATTTACATTTTATGCTACTTTATACTTCTACTCCACTTCATCTCACGGGCAGAAATTGCACTTTTAACTCCACTGTGTTTATCAGACAGCTTTTCAGATGACGATTTTACATTAAAAACATGTTATAATCTTCTAAAATACAATACATTAGTATAGACATTCCCCCTCTTCAGTGTCTCCCTTTGGCTTTGAAAACATTTATTCATTAATTCATTGTCTGTAACCACTTGTCCTGTTCAGGGTTGCGGCAGCCTGGAGCCTATCCCAGCTGACACTGGGCAAAGGGCGGGGTACACCCTGGACACGTAGCCATACTATCACAGGGCTGACACATAGAGACGGACAACCATTTTCACTCACATTCACACCTACGGACAATTTAGAGTCAGCAGTTAACCTGCATGTCTTTGGACTGTGGGAGGAAGCTGGAGTACCTGCAGAAATCCTGCACTGACACGGGGAGAACATGCAGACGATGCTCAAACCTCCCTACTTGGATTCAAACCAGGAACCCTCCTGCTTTGAGGTGACAGTGCCAACCACTGCACCTTCGTTTTGCCTATGCTTTAAAAACAACTATACGGAAATAAATAATAGATATATTTTTAGCATTTTAATTTTTTTCATCATTGTTTCATTGTTTCATTGGCCTGAAGTGATTCTGACATTCTCCAGTTGTAAAAATGTGCAGCTTACACACCAAAAAAAAATGTTTTAACACTGCGTTAACTGAAATGTGCATCATACGTGTATGGCCTTGTGCCTTTTTCTTCAAATATTGCATAACCCAAATAGCAGTGGCTGGTCATGAGTCGACCTGGCTAGGCTAGTGAGGCGTTCCAAATCCGAAAAAAAGAGAAGTCTCAAAGGAAAATAGAGAATTTAATATTTAATACTGGACATATTCGTTTGAATCGCTGCAAAAACTGCAAAGTTAAACACTGAATAATCACAGATAGCTCCCTGCACAGTAGCCACCTTGTGGTAAAACACATTACTGAATGCTTATTTAGACCTATTGCTAATGTTCGTGGGCTTAATTAGACCTAATAGGCTGTGATACCTTCATTATGAGGCTCAAAAATGCTTTGCAGCTCCACACTCAAGGTTTTTTTCCAAACTTTTTGGCTTGTGACCTCTAGTTTGGGCTCCATGAGTTGTTAGCGCATCCATTAATATGACTGTTTCCCTTCTAAACTTCTCACATAATCGATTTAAAAAGTGTTTCAGGCTCAGTTTAGTTCAAAGTGGTTCTTCCACATGTTTTTCAAAGCAGCTGCTACTGCCACAGGATGCAGCTGCGATGACAGGCAGGTGTTCCACTGAATACTGGCAGAAGTGAGAGCTAGCTTGTAGCTGCATACTATAGCAAGACGATGGAAATCACTGAAATTACCATAGATTTCTAAACATTTGGACAATGTACCAGTCATCTGAAGTTTGGTGAAGTTGCTGGTGCCATAACTCGGGTACTTAGACACCAGGAAGTTACATTAATGGCGTCTTCCTCGGCTGAGCTGTAACGTTAGCTAGCTCAGTGGTGCTAGATGAGCTAGCAGGAGACGCATGTTTCCTTCTGCAGAGTGATACAATAAGCAGGTGTAGTTCGGCAGAGAGAAAATAGTTCCTGCATGAAACTGCTCACAACAAGGTCTGTGGATTACCTTGAGTAACCAGGTCATGATTTCTGTAAAGAGACATTGCTGTTGAGTTTATTAAGTGGCTTTTTTTGGCACTTTGAGCACCACAAGCTGAGTGCCATCTAGTTCCTTTATACTGGAGAGAAGGCAGACATGTTTACAGCTGATATCTCCAACACTCAGCAAATCACACCAAAACAATCTAGACTGATAAACAGCACTACAGGGAGGAGGAAGAATATGTGTTTTTGATTTTAGGATGAACTGTCCCTTTAAGTGGGATTTTAAATGCAGGACTTTTACCTGAAACAGTATTTTTACATTATTGTGTTGGTGCTTGTACTCAAGTTAAGGATGTGAGTATGTGTCTTTATCTTTTAAAGAACAAATTCCTACATGAGCAGAAGCATTTTAATAAACTGACATGAAACAAGTGTGGAAAAAACCTGATGACAAAAAAATACCAAAAAGCAAACAAATATCCAAAGAACCCAGGATGCCACGTGGTTTACTGTCCAACGACCTACAAACAAAGATGATTGCAGCCTCCAGTGCCAGTACGCACAGTCACGCACAGTTAAAAATGTTCAGGCTGGGTAATTTTGTCAAACATGCTACCCAGGGTGCCCCATACTCCAGTAACACCCAGGTCAGGAAGCGGTCTCCGGGAACAGAGTTGCTGAATCAGACCCTCCACAAACCCCCGACTCTGCACCCGGGGCCGTGCTCATCCTCCTGCACCCCCATCCGGGCCATATCTGCCAGGAAACCATCCCTTGTTTCTGGTCTGCGGGTGAAACTACAGAGGCCAGTCAGCTAATCTCCAAAAGCAGCCACATCTGTCTGATCCTGCGCCCTCCATCCGCGCAGACTGACCTCACCTAGCGCCCCCTGAAGCACCCACCAACCCTCCCTCTCTCCCTCCTCCGCTGACTTCTGCACAATAAGCAACATCTGGTTCTCATTTCCCCAAAACCAAAACAACACGGGGAGGAGAGGAAGGGAGAGATGGGGGAGGATGGGAGGAGTCGGAGGAGAGGTTGTTGAGGAGAAAGACATTCACAGAAAAGCAGGATGTGAAAAAAATGGTGCGTCAAGAGAAAGAATGAGGAGTCACATTTCTCACTGTGGGTGCAGTTGGAGGTCTTTGATGGTGCAGGTGTGAGGATGTGCTGTGTGTGAATGAAAAAATGTCACCTTGTTAACCACACTGACATTACTAACAGCTCTTTTTTTCCTCTTTTAACACCCTCTGTGGTGTGTTCAGTGTCCTCCCACACTCCTGTAACACAACAAACACTCAGCTCCTCTGGTCAACTGTATGAAAAAGTTAAGACAAGGAGAGGAGGGGGGGGGGGGAGAAAACTCCCATCTCCACAGAAAAGAATCTGCAACTCAGCGGCTCGCAGCCCTAATTACAGTGGGGCTTTGCTGAAGTCTGCAACAAGACAAAGAGAGAGAGAAAAAGAGGCAGAGAAAAACGTGAGGGAGGAAGGGAGCAGAGAGCCAGAGCGAGGGCAAGAGGAGAGGGTTACCTCATTTTGTAAATAGTCTGTTTATAAGTCAAAGTCACACCAAATTAGTGCTGACTTTACAAAGGCACAGCTGCTCTGCAAAATGTCCCTTTGCACCAAAAACGCAGAGGACAAAAAGTTGAAAAAGTCCCTGCAGGAGCCACTTAGTCAACACATCTTTACAGACACATAAGAAGAAGTGGAATTCATTCTTCGGAGCTGATTTATGTTTTCTGCTTTTAAAATCAGATGATGCAAACGGCAAGTGTTTCAGCAGCTTGATTAAAACTTCGCCGAGCTTAAAATTCGAGCTGATACCAGAGAATATCGCTTTCTGTGGGATGCAACTTTCTGCCAACTTGGCTGCGGCGCTCTAATCATCTTTCCAGACACTAGGCTGCAGAACGACACATTTAAAATTCAAACATTTGCCTCTTTGTTGTTGGAGATGCCCCTCGAAAAATAAGCTGCCTTGAAGGTCCAGTGTGTAGAATTTAGGGGGACATATAGGGAGACATAGAGAATAATCATCTGAAATTAAGAGATCTTGTGTTTCCTTTACCTTAAAATGAGTTTATAACAACCCTTTTTATCCACAGTGACCGCCGTGTTGCACCACCACGTTTCTACAGTAGCCCAGAATGTAAAAAAAACAAACACTGGCTTTGGGTAGGGTCATTCACGTTTTCACATCAGACTCTGTCGTTGGCAGCCCCTCCTGCGAAGAGCCGAACAGTGTGGAAGAAACACTGATTTTTGATGTGAAACTTCTTTATTGTGTGTTTTTACCTGGTTAAATCATCGTGTCCATTTGTTCTGGAGAAAAACAAACCTCTGCGGATGATTCGGCTCCTGGTAAAAATCTCCCGTTATCAAGGAAAGAGGTGAGCACACATTAGGAGGAGCAGCGTTTAAGATGTAGGGGGGTTAGTGCCATCTAGTGGTGAGGACTGCAGATTGCAGCCACCTGAAACTTCTCCAGGTAAGAATTCCTCCAGTGTCCTTTGTTCAGTTTTTTTTTTTTTTTTTTTTTTTTACTGGGAGCTGATTTATCTGCAGAGAGCTTTACCTCTTCCCAACAAACACCAGGTGATTACACCAGTAAAAACACTGAATAAAGGAGTGTCACGTTACAAACAAGTGGCGACCTCCTGGGCTGAAAAATGAATCCACCCAGCACAAAGCTCTTGTCCAATTATGGTCACTTCTGGCTCCAAAAAAACCAAGATGGTGACGGCCATCTTGCCAAACTTGAGGCTTTAAAACCTTTGTCCACAAACCAATGGGTGACGTCACTGCAACTACGCCCATTGTTTTTACCGTGCATGGTAACAAATCAGTATTTCTCCGACACTTTGGCATGTATGTGCAGGCCGCAAGCACAGCACCTGCTAATGTGTGCTCAACTTTGTTCTCTGATAGCTTAAAATCCACACATTCAGGAGGTTTTCACAAGGAGCCGAATTATCCGCAGAGGTCTCTTCCTCTCCAAGACAACAAAACACTGAATGAAGCAGTTTCACATTAAAATCAGTGTTTTTCCGACGCTTTTAAC
The DNA here is from genome assembly GCA_029783705.1 of Chaetodon striatus. Taxonomy (NCBI): domain Eukaryota; kingdom Metazoa; phylum Chordata; class Actinopteri; order Chaetodontiformes; family Chaetodontidae; genus Chaetodon; species Chaetodon striatus. Next base: position 14,705,508 of record JAPZEB010000016.1, read on the forward strand.
TACAGTGGCCGATGCAAAAACATGAATGGCCCTATCTAGAGCTGGTGTTTGGTTTGTCCATTCTGGGCTACTGTAGAAACAAAGCCACAACATGGCGATCTCCATGAATGAGGACCTGGTCCCTTTTTTAAGGTATAAACAGATTTGTATCGTGCAGCTGCTTTATCCCGCATTTTTTTCAGGTTTTAATCAGCTAGTTTGTTTGTTTTATAGAGGAGGAGGAGACCTCTGCGGATAATTCAGCTCCCCGTAAAAACCTCCTGAACAATGAACACTTAAGGAATCCTAACCAGGAGTTCACACTTGGCACATAGTAGAAGATTCAGCTGGATGAAATGCTGCTAGATGTCACTGAATTCAACACACTGCTCCTTTAATTAAATGAGTTTGATACGAGCCAAAATGTTTCTGTGCTCAAGAATCTGAGTTTTTATCTTGGAGCAGATTTGTCTTCAATCTTGCTTCTAAAATCGTGTAAATTTAGGATCATTCTGGTGATGGCATCACATAAGGTTTCCTTTTCATTGGCTCTACACTTTAACTTAACTAAGCTGCTTCACCGAGGTGGTCTTGACCCAACACTCGTCATGTATTTCGAGTAATAACACTGAGTTGCATGCCAAGGTGTGAACCCCTCTCTCTGGCTTTAAACACACACTCACACACAGCGAGGTCCTGAATCAGAGCTACTTTATGTTCGCCAGCTCCTCCCTTCCTCTGCCTGCCCAACAAAACTCCTCTCTGAGCCCAGCACCAGACAAAATGGCGTTTGAGCCTCTGCACTGCCTGAAAGGAGGAGAAATGCTGCATTCTAGTGGAAGCTGAGAGACATTAACCCTGAATAATGTCTATAAAAAATAACCAGCCCTCAATTTGTGATCATAACAGATTCGTGTTTAAAGTATAAATCAGAACATTTATTGCAGAAATCCATGAAGAGTGAAAAACACAAATTGTAAAGCAGAAGAAAACCCACAAGTCCTCATAAATATATTCAATAGGCTGATATCAACATGTCGTTCAGAATATGGAACATGGTTACATTATTTTTCTAACTGAGATCTTGTCTTTCTTAACAACTTCCCTTTAGGTTTGAGTAAAAGAGACTTCTTGTGCTCCTTGACTCTTTCGGCCTCTTGCTGTCTTTCACTCCACATCTCCATTCCTCTGTCCACCTCCGCGTTCAGCATCACGATACGTCTCTGTAAGAGACAACGCCACGGTTACAGACGAATAGCATGTAGATAAAAAAAAAAAACAGGAAAATTATGATTTTAAAGAAGATAAAATTGTTGATACTCACTGCTAGAACTTCCCTCTCTTGCTTTCTTCTCAGCTGTCCCTTCATTGGAGGGGCTGGTCTCCCATCTGTCCATGAGAAGAGAGTAAATCTACCTGTTTTGGCACTGGTTAAATTACCCTGAAGTCAAAATAAACAATACCTGCATACGACCAATCAGGCAGATCCGTCAGAGGGCCGTATTCTGTCCCGTTTCGGGCAAGCCCATGTCTGCAAGCAAACATAAATGTTGTAAAAATAAAACACTTGATGGTGGTGCCGAGACTCTGCAGTGCAAGAATGTGTAACATCCCATAACTTTTGCAAGGAAAGTCGTAACATTCACCAACGTTATTGGGCATGGTCTGAAGTATATACAAAATAAAACACGTAATGGTAGTGCAGAGACTGTGCACAACACCGGTGCTTATATTACCCACAATGCAACTCAGCCGTCACATTTTCGTACAAGAAAAACCAACCCAACCAAACCCACCAACACAACAGTTTTCTGCACCCTGCTACGACGCCATGCTGTAGTGAAAAATATGAGGCCAAGGATGCACTTATAAGGATCCTTCTAAACATTGAACATTTCAGGCACGGTTCAAACCTGGTTCAAGTCTTTTGTTGTGTTCCTGAGTGAGTCGGTGTCTTCTAAAATTGAGGCTAATTGTGGTGTCCCCCAGGGGTCCATCCTGGGACCCACTCTTTTTCATCTGTACATGTTGGTGGGTGACTTGTAATTGTGTTGTTTGTGTAAAAATCTGAAAATTTATAAATACAATTTAGAAAAATAAAATTAAAAAAAAGCAATAAAATAGGAAAAAAAAAATAGCACTGAAGATAGAAAATATAAAGGAAATATAAAGGAAAACTAAAATATATTTACAAGCATAGTTAAATTTTACCATGTCATTTTGTCTCCAAATGATATTGTTTCTATTTTTTCTGTGCTTTTTCAGTTTATGTACCCTTTTATTTTATTATATATATATGATATATAAAAGAAAGTATTATTAACTTGTACACATTGATGTTTTTCTTCTATATATCTGCTATTTGTTGTCATGTGAATAGCAAATGTCTATTCTATAAAAAAACATAAATAAATAACACCAATAATAAAATAATAATATAACAAAAATATGAAAACTATTTAGGTCTTACAAAGAAAACATGCATACCAACAACAGGCCTGGTCAATATATAAAGAACTCTAAATAACTATTCTGAAAGTAATAAAACTTCAAAATTAGGAACCTATCTCACAGGTGGATTCTCCCACCCAATTTATATAAATTTTTGGAGTGAATTAAAACCAGAAGGTGCAATACTTCGCTGTGCAGATATAAAGGTTTTGAATACATCAAATAAGTGCTAAAACATTTGAAACCAAGTGCTAAAATATAAAACCAACACATATTAAAAACGTTTAGAAAAACGTTGGGTATCGTGGTTTATTTATTGTAGATATAAACTTTAAGCATTACAATTTCAACTCCCCTTATCATGTGTGTTGACAGTGCTGCTGTAATTCCTGCACTAACCATCAGTTAAATTAGGACAATTAACAGTCTCTTATGTACCATTACACTCCTGGAAACCTACAACCTGATATCTGTGGGCAGGACTGACTTTAGACAGTGATATATGATTGTGTGTCAACACTGAACTTACTCTTTCCTCCATTTCCCTCCAGCCTGTACTCCACATGTTGTGCTGAACTGTCTGCTGCAGAGCCTCAACACTGGAAAACAACAAGTACAGAAACATAACAGCCTCAGATATCACCTTTAATGTCACCTGAAATTCACAGGATGCACTTTGATGACATCATTATGATCTTAGGAGCAGATACAGGCCTAAAGTCTAAATAAATAAAACACTGTCTCCTCGGTCTGTCAGTTAAGAAACGTCAACTGGGCAGAAATAACGCTTAACAGCATTGATGCTAATTCAGCTGCTAAAGAGTTTGTATGACAGAGCTGTTAGCATTAGCATTAGCATTAGCATTGATGCTCGTTATTACCGCATTTACGGCGGTTATTCAGACAGGCAGCTCTATCAAAGGCAGCGACGGGAGCAATAAGATGTATAAAACTACGAAGCTAGACTTTAAAAGTTTTGGCAGGTCACAGACACAACACAGTTAGTGAATAACCTCTGTCTCACCTGAACAGCACAACGTCCTCACGGGAGCCGCCATCTTGTCTGCACAATTCAATGTTGACCACCAGGCGGAGCTAGAGATGCACGGTGAGGACCCGGATGTCTTTATTTTTAAACGGAGACATAAATATATTTTGTGAATGGAAAAAGTGGATTTTATGATGCAAAATAGAGGAAATAAAACATTTAGCTTTTTTTTCCAGAATCAGTCACATCTTTTAAATCACTTCTCAAGACGTATCAGTCCAAAAAAGCCTTCTAATAATTTTAGCACACTATTTATTTGATATTTGTCTTATTTGATTATAATTATTGGTTATCATGTGTTTGTCATTTTTTTTTATTTGTTATTGTATTATTTTATTTTTGCTTTATTTAAATTGTTTGATTTGATATACCTCAGTGCAATCTACAGGGCTATTAGCTGAAAACTTCTTTTCATACCACTTCATACATAATGTTGTACTTTTTAATACACTACATTTATCTGACAACTTTTGTTATAATACCTTGCAAATAAAGGTTTTTGTGTAAAAGCATAGGGCTTTATAAGAAATTATGTTTTAAAATTAATCACAGTCAACTATTTGAATATAGATGTAAATCTTATTTATTTATTTTTATGATTTTTAGTTTTTTGGGGGTGTTTTTTGTTGTTTTTTTTGCATTGTGTTCCTTAACTTTTAATACTTTATGTACATTTGCCTAATGATGCTTATATATTTTTTACTTTCTTTTATATTAGGTAGTTTTAAAAGTTTTTTAAAAATTAAATTAAATTAAAACATTATTATTAATATTATTATTACTATAACATCACATTAATCTATGCCTTATACCTTATATTATAATATATTAATATGTTGTACTGTCTTCCCACATCATATTCTATAATATATTTATGTTTTGCTGTATTAATGCAGACAACATTAAGCATCATTGCTCAGTAACAGTTTCTTCTGGTGTAAGCTGTTTACATAATCAGACCTTCTACATCAAAACTTGTAACTTAACCTCGTAACTTCATCTTTAATTGCGCTTTCCTAGTTTATATAATTGACTTATATTAGGTTTAATTGTAGCATTGGAGTGGGGGCATATAAAATGGGGTATGTGGAGTTTCAAACACCTAATATCCTGCATAATGGTAAAATGCACCAATAAATTTAAGGTGTAAAATGTCTTTATTTTGACAAAAGTTTTCTGCAGCTATGCTTTTACTTGTTGTATGTACCTCTAAATAATAAGTAAACGCTCATCTTATCTTTATTAAGTCATCCAATCCTAGTCCATTCTTCCTTCATGTCTCTTTTTTACATTTCAACAGTGAACAAACAACTCTACAAAAACAACAGAGCACTACAAGTCATAGAGGTGTGTACTGTACATATTGTACCGCACATGATGGGAGCTTTGAGGTAACAGTACAACAAACACGGGGTTAACAGCGAACTTTTGCCCCCAGGCTACCTGAACAGGGTACTCCAGCCATATCTTTAGCAATCAACACTGAAACAGGCTTTGTTTGTTGTTGTTGCACTTTCTTGTATTTTAAATTTTGTACAACACGTTACATGTTGCTGTGTGGACTTTAATGTGCAGTTTACCTCAAATAAAATGTGCTACAAACACAGAACTGCCTTGCTTTGCCTATCAGTCATGTCTGAGGGAGACATGTTGTTATCAAACATGTTATCTGTTATCTGTATTGAGGCTATAGTGGAAAGGAAACAAGCCATTAGGGATTCCCCTCAGCCATTAAAGGAGCACTCCACCGTTTTTACACATCAAAGTCAAGTGACAAGTCATGAGGAGTAGTTGTCAGCCTGTTGAAACAGTTGTATAATGTTTCCTGAGGCCTTGGCTGAGCGTGTCTAGTCTGAGAAAAATAACCCACTGATGATGTCATAGTGATGTCACGAGGTTTATCTCAGTTTGAGACTGGAGACTGGGATGTTTTAAAAGACTTCCCCTCGTTATGCCCCACTTTTGACCCCTTTAAAGTTTAACAATGTGATGCCTATCTTTGGCTTCTCTCTTTAGATTTTTAGAGGTCGAAATATCCAAAATACCACACGAAATGTTTGACAAGAAATGTTTGAGGAAAGTGGGTGAAAAGAACAATTTCTTTTTTTATCTATCTCGTTCCTTCCTGTATCATCTCGTGACCTCTAAGATTTATCTAGGGACACCTTGGGTGATCCCAACCCCAATTATAGGAACCACTGAACTAATGAAGGAATGCAATCCAGTTGAATTGCAGGAAGTGTATGATCCAGGTATAGATGGATTACTGAACGGGCCTACCAGGCCCAAAGTGTCAGGGGGCCCCCTCTGGCCTGCAATAAGTCACTCAAGGTACATGTGCCGACCAGGAAGAGACTCAAAATGACCACAAAGAGACAATAACTGATAGCAAAAGGGGCAAAACAACCACAGAGACACACAAAATGACCACAAAGAGACACAAAGTGATCACAACAAGACACAAAATACCCTTAACAAGACACAAAATGACAACAAAGAGACACAAAATGACTACAAAGAGAAACAAAAAGACCACAAACAGACAAAATGTCTACA
>JAPZEB010000016.1:14735513-14755457 GCA_029783705.1 Chaetodon striatus
ACTGTGATTGGTTGTACTTAAGGCAAATGCTTACTTGAGCCTGCTAACATTCTCATAATGACAATGCTAACTTGCTAATGTTTGGCATGTATAATGTTCACCATCTTGGTTTATAATGTTTGCAAAGTCTAGCCGAGGCTAATGGGGATGTAAGAAATTTTTCAGATGTTTGGTCATAAACCAAAGTATTGGTATGTTTTGACCTGACGATGGCACTACTTGATAGATTGGTTGATCACCAAAGTTAAGCCTGTTTCAAATTTTAAGGTAATTTCACTTTAAAAAAAAACCCCAAAAATTTCAACCTGCTGTTGGTGAAAAGGGAAAACCAAAAACACAAGGATTGATCCTCTGGGGACCGTGCATGTCTGTACAAACTGTCATGGCAATCCATCCAACAGTTGTTGAGATATTTCAGGCAAAGCAGTAGACCGACCCACTCAAGCAACATTGGCATTGCCATCCACAGAGTCATGCCACCAGCTTGACTAAAAAGTTTGACAGATGAAATAGTTCAAAGGTCAAAAAACTCACCTCAGCTTGGCGGGATCAAAATTCAGTTTACTCGCTGCTGTGTCTGCAGGCTGTTCTCCTGCAGGTCAGTGTTTGGCCACAGAAAGGATGTCTCCAGCAGGGTGGGTAGCTCCATGCCATGAATGCTTAAACACAGTTCCTCTATGGGATGCTCTCTGCTTCAAGTGTGACATTTTAGCTGAAAACTTTTCTCTGGAATTTAAATGAGGAAAAAAGAGGAGCTTTTAGTTCAAGCAGGAAGACAATTATCATTTTAATTTTCTCATCACACCCGGTCTCCACCTCTCAATTATTATCCGCTGAACTCACTAAGTTATGTGCATGTACTTTTCTGTCAACCATGATTAACCTAGCCGAAGGGTATTAAAACTCTCTTGCATGTTGTGTCTCCTTGCTATCGTAGCTGCCTCGCCCCTCCACCAGCAGTGTCTCCCCCCGGCACTGATTTTTGGTTATGATGGAGATGTAGGAAAATGTCTGAGAAGAGAGAACACGGGAGAAATGTGACTGGGAGATCACAGGTCAGTCAAAACGTGTACAGACGAATCATGTCTGCTTAATATCTTCTGGTAATGGTGAAAAAACATACACATATTTATGTGAAAATATGACAAGTTATTTACGGCCTTAATGCAACAGTTTGGATACATCTGTGACCAGTCAGACGACGTGGCTGAAACCAACCCGCCGCATTAAATAAAGTGACACATGCACATTTTTGACCCCGCTGAATGCTAGAATCATCAAAACATGCTCCATCTTGGCAAGCGAGCGAGGAGCGCTGATCCCCGCCAGCTCTCCCAGTCTGTCTCGCTGGCTGCAGGCCCAGAGGGCAGGGCGCAGGGATGGATGGGCCTGTCGCCGGCTCTCTGCTGCCCAGATGGCTCGCTCTGTCAGCGGGCTCACTACCAGAAGGGGTGGCACCCTGACGTCAGGCCATGATTGGATACGCCAACTTTCATTTGCTTCCCCCCAACACCTGCGGACTGCGTGGAGAAATGAAGGGGTGGTGGAACCGGAGCCTGGCTGAGTGTTTCTGCATGTTCTTGTACTTGTATGCTTTTGACAGCCAATTTTAGTTTGATATTTGCAGTGCAGGGATATTCGTGGGGCATCAATGGTCACTTTGGCTGATTTTACATGACTGAGAGTTTATTTTTAACATGAGTTGTCAAAGCAATCTAACCACGAGGTCTTTTTAGTAGTTACTGCGCAGCTTTTGATCTTCTCCCAGAATCTTCCTCAGCAGATGGAATTTACTTAGAAGTCATGAAATTGTAAAGTTCAAATCTCTCTGAACACTTTAAAGCTACTATTATCGACATTTTCACATGTTGCTTTCACATCACACAAGTCGAACTTCACATCGTCAAACTTTTTCACCCGACTTTGGAGTTCTCCCTCAGCTCTACAGTTTGTTTTAGTGTCTTTTAGCTCGGTGTTTTGGTTTGACACCCACTTAACTGTTATGGAGAGTAGTGGGAGTGAACCAGCTGCAGCTAAAACTGACTAGGCTATAACTAAGGATGTCAGTTTTGGTTAATTATGCTTTTGATTGCATGACACTTGTTGGCTTTGCTAACAGACAGCTGACTGTTATCATGTGTAAACACAGTGCCCACTGCCAACCATACAGGCTCCACTGGTAAGCAAACGTTAGCATTGGCCGCTCTGGACTGCGCGCTGCGTGGGTCAGGTGGGAGTTGGTTTCAATGCTGCTCATTTGTGATTACCACTGGTAACTTGCAAAACTGTTGCTGCGGAAACACTGTGCCCACCCTCCGGTGTTCCCCTCGGTGAATAAGCGGTTTCATTTTGAGCCACAAACCTCTTAAGCATTGTTAACTATGTTAGCACCATTAGCTGTGCTGACACTGGTAACAGCACGGTTAACAATACTGAAGGAGTCTGAGCATAAATTTAGAATAATGATAGATATCATGATGATACCAGGCGGCACAGTGGTGCAGTGTTTAGCATTGTCACCGCACAGCAAACACTTTTGGGGGGATTTATTTGCTGCAGTACTGCAAGTGGCCACTGGGAAAAAAGACTGCAAGGCTGAGCAGCATTCCTGGGCCGACTTCAGTTGGTTCGGATCGAGGTCTGAACACGTTCTTACCAAAAACAAACCGCACAAGAGTTTGTTTGTAATTGGACTGAGACCTTCTTGAAGAGGTGGTCTCGGTCCAATCGTTTTGCTGGCACCAGAGTGTGAGTGTTGTCTTCACACCTGCCCAAACGAACCGCACTTAGGGGGCAAACAAACTTGAGTTCGACTGAACCGAACCAAACAGGGCAGGTGTGAAAACACCATAAATGAAAACTGATTTTTTAGGCTGATCCAGTATTGATCGAGACTGCTTCAGCTGGCAGTGGCGATACAGGTTGCAATTCAACCACTGAGGGCATGTTTCTATTGTAAATTTACATACACTTTAAGGACTTGTTTTTGCCACTGACAGGCTGAGATTACTATTCTAAGTGTCAGTCAACATTATGGAAAGGATCCCTACAGAGACAGACTTTTCTGTTAGATTAAGCGCTTTTTTGTTCAACCAGAAACAGCCCCGAAATCGCTATCACCAATCCACCAGATTACATCTAAATAAACAGTCATTTTAGCGTGTATAGATCCATCCTATTTTCACATCTAACTCAGTAAATTAAGGGTTTTTTTTTCAACCAGACCACAGTTGATGATTGTTGGAACAGTGGAAAGACAAACAAAGACGACTTTTGTGAGTTTTGTTTTTTTCTTTTGACTTGAACGTAGTGTGTTTTACAAAAATAAAATGCCTGTTTATTTCAATTGAGTCTGGTGAGTTTGGTGATGGCGATTTCTGGGCTGTTTCTGGTTAAACAAAAAGGTTCTTACTCTTTAACAAAAAGTTATTTCTCTGTAGGGATCTTATCCATAATGTTGTCAGAAATGTAGAATAAAAATCTAAGCCTGTCAGTGGAAAAAAACAAGCTTTTCTAGTGGGCGTAAATTGACAGCGCGATCACGCCCAGAATGTTACACTGCAACGTGTTTTACCACTGCAGACGTTTTCGCACAAGACTGGACAAATTTCAAAAACCATTGTTCCAATTAGTCACTAAGACAGAAAAACATGGGGAAAATACAGTGCAGGTTGAAAAATACTGAAATTACCCTAATTAAAAACCCATAAACTTTTCTGTAAAGCAGTTCACCTTTCTTTGCCTCCCCATCGAGGTTGACAGATGTCTGTGTTTCCGAGGCTTCCTCAGAAACACTGTTCTTCCTTTTGTCTCTGGAAGTCCTGCGTCGTTTTTCTTTCTCTGTTTTCTCCACCTCCTCCTCTTCATTTGTCTGCCCGTTTTCCTGGCTGTCACCTGGGACAACCTGGGGACAGAGTGATAAGTGGAATATCAGAAATGTGAGAGTTCAAAACCACAGACAGAAGACTTTGGGAATATTTCTCGAGTTGTTCCTTAAATCAGGCATCAAACATCATTGGATGTTGGCATGTCAGATGTCCAAACAAAAACCTGAAGTTCAGTTTTAGTTAGTTTTTATCTGACAGCAAAGATACAGTGTGCCTCTTCTGACCTGTGTGACAGTACGCCGGATCTTGAGGCCTTTGTCCTGGTCGCCCCGGTTGGCGTCCAGGCTCTCCTCGTCTCCGGACATTTGTAGCTCCTCTGGGTGCAGCTCCACCACTGCCTCCTGGTTCACTTTGATGTCTGGGATCAACGACTGGAGGACAGAGACACAGACAGGAGATGATGGAGGGAAGGAAAGACAGGGACAAGAGTAGGAAAGAAATATTAGATTACTTTAACTACATTTATCAGCTGATACACAGCAAGACAAGACGGATACCAATTTTGTTTTTATGCCTTTGTAATTTTTGTAAATGAGCCTTTATTTTTAATACAATATCCAAAATTCTCCCTGTTCACTCGTGATGTTTTGAAACTCATCACATTTCACAGTTGAATTTCAGAGCATTAACACAGAGCTGTAAGGCAATCTTGTGATTTTGGGAAGCTGTAACCAAGCTGTAGCTGTCAGAGTAAGACCATGGATTCAAAAAACTTTCATCAGTTGGAACAAAAAGATTTTTATCAAAAAAAAGAAAAAACTACCCAATAGGTCTTTTTGGCATGTTTAAAATTAATAAATATTGGTCAGCAGCTCAAAATAGCAGCTCCATTAAAAAAAATACTGCCACAGCTAAAATAAGAAAAATCATCATAATTATTTTCCACATTTTCCCACGCCTGCATGGACACCTGGCCCTGGACTCTACTCAGTGCCAGTACCTTCAGTGAGTCAGTGGTGATGCTGATGGATGGTTTCTTAGCAGTGACAGCTGTGCTGGAGCCCCACCGCCTCTTCCTCCCTGCTGCAGTTCCTGTTTCGGGCTCACCTGCTCCTCCATCTGTGGCGGCTGGAGACGTCTTACTGCCTGCAGAGCAGTCAGAAAGATTACTTAATCATTAAGGAGAGAGAAAATTGCTCTCTGCTGATCTTCAGTGACAAGTTACTGCAAGTTCATAGCCTAAAAGCAAAAATAATTTCTTAAATACTTTAACCCAGATAGTCATGCCAAGGGTGGCAGTGACTAATTAAAGTTTACAGAGTTTATGAATGGAACTGCGTGATTAAATAGTTTCAGTGACTATTATCCAATATTGGTCAATTTAAAACAATATTCGGCAACACATTTGTTCACAGCTATTTTTCTGTGCACTGCATTACTGCATGTGAAGAGCTTCTGCCATACAGAGCTGACAGGAACAGTGCTGTACAGAGGGAAAAATAATAAGCATCATGCAGTAGATAAATATAGTGAGCTCTTGTATAAAGGGCAATGTGATTGACGGCACAAGCATGGACAGGGCCCTTGCAGATAGAAATAGCAGGAAATCTTGTAGCTTGGTCATTTTTTACATGTTGTGGCTAAAACCAGCACATTCAAGTGATTCAACAACAAAATGGCCACATCCACAACAACAGCGTTTTCAAACGAGAATGATCTCCGTGCACACGCATTTTAACGCTATTTTAGAACTAGTGTTTTTCCCATATGTAACACCTAAAAACTCGTATCACATGACCATTCATGTGCCGGTGCACACTGTCCACTCTGCTGTTGGTTGCTTAGTAACAAAAAATACTACAGAGATGGTGAAAAGACCAGAGATTTCTTTGTTTGTACCGACGACGAGGTTGAACTGTTACGGAAAGTAACACATGAATATAAGGCGGTCAAGATGGTAAGAACAGATTGGGAGGTGTTGCAAGGTAAATATGGTGACATTTCAGAGCGGTACCAGGAGCATTATCTCCATGGCGATAGGAAGAGAGCACCCACACAAGAAGGATGAAATCACAAAAGGTATGTAGACCTAACTATAATGTTTTGGCTTAAAATGTTGTGACTAACAAGACCCAATCGGGAAGAGAACGTGGGCGCTTGTGTCATTGTTTAGAAAAGTCTTTCTTTTCACCCCCTTCTAATCCGAAGATTCTTTAAAACCCTGGTTAGTTTGTTTCCATGTGGATGTGTAAAACTGAGCGTTTGGGAAGTGATGACGCAAGCTTCTCGATTCGCACAAGCAAATGAGCAGGAGCCTGAGACAGCAGCAATAATAAGGTTTTGTTATCACTGCTTGAGCAAATGATTACTTTATACCTTAAAGTTACTGCTGCACCACTTCCAGCTGCCTCTGCTGTGCCCAACATTATTTATTTCACTTAAGCATCTGCAGTTTAAAGTCCACAAGAAATGATGTTTTGGATCAGGGCTGGTCGAATAGCAGATCGTGTGACAATTTCGAGAGTGAAATTGTTGCTCATGAGAAGTGGGAGGAAAACTTTGCATATCCACACCATTGCTGGCATCTTTGAGGGAGCTTTTTCATCCTTATGTAAAAGTAGGTGTAGGTGTTTTGAAAAAGGTAACGTCAAGGGGAGACTGCAATAGATTACAAATGCCAGCGAGCGTTTGTTGTTGTTTTTATACTCAAGTGTGTACAGAGATATTTTGTAAAATGTAGTTTGTATGGACATTTTCTTTTAAAACAGAGGAGGAAAATATGCTGTTTTGAAAATATCTGTATACATTAAGACAAGGCCTAAAATGCAATCGTAGAGTTTTCAACCTAAAAACCAGATCAGCACTGTTTTGTGAGGTTTTAGGTGTGGACGCTAGTCGCAAACATAGCAACGGTTATGCGTTTTAAAACAAAAAGGTATAACTGTAAATGTCACATTTGCTATCACAGCATTTTGTGCAAAATGACGACACTGGAGTAACTTTTTTTTTTGTTCTTTGCATTCCACAAAGTATGAATTCATTTTATCTGCTGCTGAATTTTGAGTTATTCTTTGATAACTTCTGCTTGTTTTAGGGCGAGAACTTTACGGGTTTTAGATGCATTGAGTCACATATTTTCTTTTTCATTCTCCCAAAACCTCACACAGGGCAAAGGATGTGACTGGTATACTCACTGGTCAAGGATATCTTGCGAGCAGCGAAAGCCTTTGGAGTGGTGCTCTGGAAACAGAGAGAGACAGAGAGAGAACATACAGAAACCCCAGGGGTGCGGGGCGAGATGAGAACCAAGAGTCAAAACCCAAACAGGCAACAACAGAGAGGAGGTGAAACAGGAAAAGTGGAGGAGGGGTAGGGGCGGGGGGTTAAAGTAACAGAGGCCTGGAGGCTCCAATTGTACCACACTATGGACAGAGTTCTTGGGTCGATACAGAGAGACTCCAGACACATTTCCGCCATCCACCTCTGCTCAAAGACACTGAGATAATTCATTACGCTATACTCCCCTTGTGTGTGTGTGTGCGTGTGTGTGTGTGTGAGAGAGACTCTAAGAACAAAGCAAGTACATGATGTGCATTAGGACATGAGTAGGCCTGTGTGAAACTGGGTCGTATCTCAGTGCGGTATGTTATTACAAGATAATGTCCATCAGAGGACTCTGAGAATAGAGACGAGCGAAGTGCCTGTTAGTGTGTGTGAGTGGTTCCTGTCACTTTACACACTCACATCCCATTTGGACTGGATTTATTTTTCTCTAGAGGACAGTGGGTGATTTCAATATTGCCTGCTCTGGTTGGTGATTTTAAGCTCATCCTAAGGGTGTATGCCTGATTCTTTACATACCAACCACATAAAAGGGTCTAATTAAAAACTATTACTCCTAATTATTACTTGGAGAATTTGCTGGTCCTTCCAAAACCTAAATCAGAGCGATGCATTTTTTAAGAGTATTTCGGAGTTTTGATGCATAGAGTAAGCTTGCCAGTGTAGTAGTGTTACCGGTGTAACATGGTGGTCAGGCACCATCATTTTGCTTTTTGCCATCAATACTTTGACGACAGACGCCACCATTATAAACTGAAAGTGTCGGCTCAGTGGAGCAGCAGAAACCAAATTGCAGCACAGAGAAACGGGAGTCAGATTTCACTTATCAGGTGATGAGAGTTAGGCCCCTGACACATAAAGCCAATGGTTGGCTGTTGGTCAGTGTTGGGCCATCAGCGAGCATCTGTCGCCCTAGTTTATGCAGTGTGTCCCAGACTGCTGGGCTGAGTCGGCACTAGTCTGCTTTTTTTCAGCCAATTCAAGGTGTTGGAGACGGTGAGTAAAATGATTCTGATTGGCAGTTTAGCTCAGTGCACTAGGTCATCAAAACAAACTTGTTATATGAGGTAAGATTATTATTTTTTGCCACTGGGCTCTCAGCAGAAACGATCCGTGACTGTTTATGTCATTATTCGGCAGCACACGGTGTATATGCTTTGTTCTTTCAACACTGGGTTGTGTTGTTAACGTGCTAACTGGCTATCTTGCTTCTTGAATCCATCCTGTCGATCTCCCAGTTTCCCTTTTTGAATGACAAATACACACTACCACCATCTGGTACCACTACCAGAATGTACATACTAGTTGGCAGTTGGTTGTAGTCTTGGTGTTCAGTGCAACTTTTTGGCCAAGACGCAGGTAACATAAGGCGATGCAACAGTCAGCCTTTGTTGCCGCTAGCTCTTCGATATTGGTTGGTGGTTGCGCCTTTAGAAGAGACAAGACGATGGCGGAGGATTTAATGTCGAAGTGAAAAGCAATAGGGCCTGATCTGCTGTCTACAAATGCAGAAAATAACTTTTTTGTGGATACATTTTTTTGAATGATGTGGTGGTGGTGGTGCTAATCTAAATTACAAACACACTGCGATTTCCATGACTACTCCTTAATGCTGTGTGTTTCGCCAGTTAAATGCTTTATTATGACGCTGCAGCAGTACTCGATGTTCGGTTTGCATTAGCAGTAGTTAAATACAGCGCTCTACTGAAACGAAGCATCACTGACAAGTATACTTTCTTGTTAAGTTTCCAGTGTAATCTGTGACACTGTTGTTGTCATGAGTGTCTCAACCAGTTAACCGATTTCCTCAGCATGGCATCCCTAATGCAGAGTTGCTTTAAATGTTACTGAGTTTATGAGCTGAAGTAGAAAAGGATTTTGCTAACCTAAAAGATCACTCGTCAACTCTTACACTGAAGCAAAAAATGAAGACGAATATTGTGAGACCAAGACCCCACGAGCTCATCAAATGTGATGATGCAATATAAAGTAATAGGTGACTCCTGGTCTCCCTTTTCATATGTAGTAAGAGCTGAGTTCTGTGGAGCAGAGGTGGAGAACAGAGTGTCGAAGCCTCGCAGATCTGTCTGCATTATCAGTACTGCAGTTTGAATTCACCTTAAAAGATTTACCATATTAAACAAAGCACAACTGTAGACCAGCAGTGCATGTCAAACGTATGATGAACATTTTCATCTTGGTGTTAAAATATCAAATTAAACTGCAGTACATGTGACAGTTAAAAAATTTGCGCTAAATTACAAAAAAAGAAAAAATTAACTCCTCTTATTTAGAAAAAAAAAAAGATCTGGAGGAAAAGATTTTTTTTTTTTTTTTTTTTACAACAATCCATTAAAAATAGTAAACATTTTAAATAGAGGAATAATCACAAGTCATTTCCTGGTACCATTTGACACCTGATTCCTTACTGGCTCGACTATGGCCCAACCGCACGACAGTGTGTACTGTATCTAGGCAACAAGGATCCAATCAGAGAAGGCAGAGGAGTGAGGGCGGGGCTCGATTTGAGTGTGCAGATTTGCCACCATGCAGGAACTGATCACTGGATTGGACTTTTTTTCTTGAGTGGGGCTGGGGAGGACTTTTCTTGATCGACTGCTGATCAAAGAGTCACGTTTCAGTCTTTTGCCAAAGGTTTTAAGTTGCTTTACGATGGATTCTGACAGGGTGGGGGTTGACGTGTACTTTGTTAGAGTCCATGATCTGTGAAGAACATGTGGCAAGCAAAAAAAAATCCATTTGTGATGGTTGAGTTGTCATAATTGTCCATATTCTCAGATATATAGTTCTGTTGTGACACTTGGGGGTATCCGAAGTTTCAAAAATGATAACATGTCCTGTGAGTGTTTGTTGTCTTGTTTAGCTCCTGTTTTTGAGCAGTTTGTGATGTCCCCATAGAAAGAAGTTGTGCTGCAAAGTCTTTGAGTTTCCAAAACTGAAAGCACAAGTCTATTCAATGTGACAAAAGATGGACAAAAATAA
The DNA here is from genome assembly GCA_029783705.1 of Chaetodon striatus. NCBI lineage: Eukaryota > Metazoa > Chordata > Actinopteri > Chaetodontiformes > Chaetodontidae > Chaetodon > Chaetodon striatus. Next base: position 14,745,686 of record JAPZEB010000016.1, read on the forward strand.
TCCAGAAGACTGTGTCTGTTAGATTATAATCCAGGGGAGCAGTTGAAAAGGTTTGCCGGACATCATCTTGAGTGTATTTCCTGACATTATTGTCTCTGAACTTGAGAAGTAAGGGTCAAGCTGTGGGTTTAGCGAAGAGATGGACGTAGAAATAAATAAACAGCAGCAACTGTCCATCGGTCACGTCCACAGCAGAGGCAGGATATCATAAATTCCTGGTGAAACATCCACTGAGTCACACTTGAGTTCACTGACAGTGCGGCTGCAGAGGAAGGGAGGTGATATTTTCTTGAGTATATCCAGCTCTCAGTGTGGATGATCAATGTCACTCTGAACCCACAAAAATTCTTGGAGCATAATGTGTGTCAGATTAGGTGTTCTTGGCACCATGTCCTTTGAAAGTCTCTGTTACAGTGGAACTGGTGCCGAGTTTAGGGGAACAGTTCTCTTATGAAAGCCAACTTCGAGCATTGTGACAGAATTTACTTGCACAGCTGAGTGATTAATGTCACTTTTAAAAAACTGGTCTCGCTTGTCAAGGCAGAGGATGGCTGTTAGCCTTACAAGCTCAACCAATAGTCGTTCCATATTTTTTCAAATGTGAGAGAAAATCCACATCCTTGTCACAGACGGGTCCACAAAGTTTTCCATGAAAAAGAGTCCAACAATTATCAGTTCCAAGAGGATTATCTCAGATGCTTAGGCCGAGTGTGTTTTAAAGCTCAAAACCTCAAACAGTGATTGTAAAAAACGCCAAAGCCCTGATCACTGTATGGGTTACTGCAGATGTTCTATGTCCAAAGTCATTACTCCACCCCACAAGCAGGGGGCAGTGTTGGATTGGAGGTAGAGGCAAAAGCAAAACTGAAGCGGTGAGGAGTTTTGTCTTTTCTCTGAGCTGCATGTGTCTTTTGGAGGACGGAGGCAGGAACGTTGGAGGGCAACACTCTGAAGATGTGCTCATCCTCAAAATGGCAGATGGGAAAGGCGGGGAGAGGCGACACAAAGCGGCAGATGCCCTCCCCAACCCTTACACCATCATTCATCACCACCGCACAGTGCAGTGCAGTCCAGTCCGGTTCAGATCGGCGAGCAGGCTTCCAGCCCCTGAGGCTGGGTTACCATGGCAACTGTGTGCTGCTGCAGTTACCATGGCTGCCACTGCTGTCGGTGGTGGTCTGATGCGAGCTCCAGTTCCTGCTGGCTCAGCACGTCACTGGAGGGCTACAGGGGGAGGCCTCGCAGGCTCAGGCTTTACTCAGTGCCATGGGGTGTTGCAGACTCTGGGCCTAATTCAGGTACCAGCGACGCACTTGGGCATAGCGGGACAGGAGTTGTAGGAGTAGGAGGAGGAGTGGAGGAGGTGTTGGTGGTGGTGGTGGTAGTAGTAGTAGTACGCAGCAGGTACCATTAGGGGCAATGGAAGAGGCATGGGCACCTTCATAACAAAGCAATCAATGGGGTTTTAAACAGCAATCACACCATAAATATATATAGTGAGAGAGAAGCGTTCATGATGGGATACAAAGGCAAAAGATGGAGAGTAAGGGGACAAAGAGGGGAAGAGAGATTGTGAAAGAGAGAGTGAATAAGAAAAGAGAGGCAGTGTGAAAGGAGCAAGCGAGAGAGCAGAGAGAATGAGAACAGGGTGAAAGAAACAGCAGAAACAAGCCCTGATGCATCTCTACACACACTGTCTGGGTCCATTATTCATGCAAACCCAAGGGAGAAACAAAACCCACAAACAGTAAAAAAAAACCACATGCTGATAACTTCAATCAAATGGCAGCTTACCGGTAAATCTAAATTAGCCGCTTTAGAGCCTGATGCCTCAAATGTTTCGTAATGTATAGTCATGGGCATTTGGTTTCAAAGTGGTGAAAGCTGAGCGCCACATCTGACAGTATCAGTAGCTTCATAATGAGCTCTGGCAACGATTCTCTAGGGTATCATTAGATTGTAAATGTGAAAATGTGTGTATGATTTTTTTTTTTGTAATTTAAAAAAAGGAAAACTGCTTATCATACTATAACATGTAATACAGTGACTTTTAAGACCCTGACACACCACATGCAAGAACATGAGCTGACCAATGGGGCTTTTCCTTCGGCACTCTTGGCTGCACCGAGTCAAACCATGCCGCATCAATTTACATTCTATTGACAGTTTAAACATGCTGCGCTGCGCCAGAGATGGGCCATCTCTGGAGTCCGACCAAAAGCAAGCCCGACTGCCTCCAAGCAGGTAGCTGTGATGTCTGCCGACTACAGCTAACCCCTAGCGACTCCCTTCTTCCCCTAAAACCAGTGTGTGTTGCAAAGCTTAACTCGTGTCTGTGCAGGAGACCAAAAAGAAAGCCTTTGTGTGTTAGCCTTTCGTCGCTTTTCACTGAATCTCTGTAGTTTGGAGTTGGGATGTCAGCAGTCAACCATCAACTGATTAACCGCAGAGAATAATTTTGAACGCATAATCACGTCAATCTATAAGTTAGTTTTGCTGCCCCTCAGTTTAGCTATTACTGCACTGTGTACCACCTGGGTCAGGTGGAAGCTAAGGTTAGCTAGCAGCACTGCTCATTCAGCAATTACCGCTAGTTACACTGCCCCAACCCAAAAGCGTTGCTTTGGAAACATTGTGCCCACCCTACGGTCTCCTCCCAGGTCGCCCCAGTGAGTAAGCGGCTACATTTCAAGCCACAAACCCTCTTAAATTAGCTCTGTTAGCAGCGTTAGCATGGCTAGTGGTGCACACATAGTTAACAATGCTAACGGGGTTTTGCGGCCCAAAATGAAGCCACTTACTCTCCTGCATTTTCTTATTTTTCTGCTGCAGAATAAATGCTTTAACATAATTAAATAATGAGGGATTTTTATTGTGAAGAATTATAGGACATGAAATGTGTTTATCACTAAATTCGTGGACCTTTGTTTGCAGCTTTTCATCAGTAAAAATATGTCTTATAATACCACAGGAGAAAGAGTACAAGCAGAAGTAGTCACAGTGAGATAGATGAAGAGCTGCAGACAACAGGCTCTTACCTAAACTCTGCTAACAGCTCACCTCCAACAGGTAAACTTCTTTTACCTCTCGTACTGTGTGATGGAACAACACTCGCAGCAAAATAATGGGGGTCTTTTAGCTGTGGATCAGCCAGCTACTTTTAAATGTCACCTACTCGAGACGGGCCGCTGTCATCACTTAAAGACATATCTTTAAGCAGGTAGCTCTGTGGCAATGGAGACGCAACTCCCTGCTGCGCTGGTTGACATGCCCAGTCAAACAGAGTCAAACAAAGTCAAAACGTGTGTGGAAAAAACGCCATAGTGCAGTGATCAAACACTTTTGTAGTTTCACCTGTAAACACTTCAAAGAGGACAGCTGATGTTGGCATGCATGAAAGGAAATAACTGATGAGTCTCATTATAACCTGGAGTCTATCAGAGGAACAGAAGACATCTCTCGCAAGAAAATACAATGAAACTGGATCTAAAGCAGTGACATAACTGAACTGAATAACCAGTTGAGGAGGTTCCTCTAACAACCTATGCCACAGTTTTCTCTCTCAGTTGTTTGACCTGATGTCGATGAGAGCTGAGCAATGCAAACAATCGATCACACAGTGATGATCAGCTTGGTGTGTCAGGGCCCTGAAGTTCTTGCTTCCTCCCTTCCTTTCTGCAGCATGTATGCCTAATGTAACACACTATTACCATCACTTACTGCATTCCTGCAGAGTCAACACTTAAAATCCCTCTGCAGGTACCAGACAGACAAGCGAAGTGTGTGAGAGATCATCTAAGTGAATGAGCTAGCTATCAAATGTTAGTCGAGTTAAACACAGATGGAAGGGATTAGTTCATTTCTGTTTCCCCAGGACCCAACTCCAACTCAACCCCTGTTCATTCACCCTCGAGAATTTGTGGAAACCTCCAATTGACTAATCTGACGAGCATAAAAGAGGTTAAAAAGGATGCAGAAAATGTTTACAGAGTGAGAATCAAAAGGATACAATCTCCACAGGAGCAAAAGGAGTTAACAGCAGTAAAAACATTGGGGTTGTGTTGGTTTTAAGTGACCGTCTTAACCTGTGCTGCCAACTACACATGCTGTTTAATATGAATGAGGATGCGGGTTAGTGGGAGACAGAGCAAAGACCCGGGCACCCCCACCATATCAATGACCTTACCTCCTCCAGGCGGCCCTCGCTGTTCTCTGGCTCAGCGCCGGAGGGCGGCTGCTGGGCCACGGAGCTCTCAGAGTCTGGTTCCACCTCTGTCACGGCGGCTGCGCTGGGCTCCGACACCTCCCTGCAGGAAGAAGCGATGGATAGAAAATAGAGGCAGGGGTGGGAGAAAACAGGCTTAGACTGAAAACGGTCTGAAAACTCAAGGTCAAAAATGATCAGTTAAACTGATCTTACCAATTCTCACCTAGTTATAAGCTTGTTATCGTTGTCTGCCGTTGTGTTACCTTTGCTAAACCAATCTCTAACACTCACTCTAAGCTACTAAGAGTTATGATGTATTAGTTGACATTTTAAGTTATGAATCACAGAGAAAAATTATCTGTCTTTTATCAGTCAAACAATGGTTTCCTTGAGGTTGGGTGATGCATAATTTAAACACATCAAAGCTTTTTTATTTTTAGAATTGATCGATAATGACCACAATCATACACTCAGTCACTGCGATGTCAAGGCCTGGCAGCAACCGCTGAGTGGGTGTGGCTGTTGTGTTGACAGGAGGATGAATCAAAAGAGATCAGTATCATGATCTTTGTTTCTGATTTTCTTCTGTTTTTAACATTTGGTTGAGGCTTTAACTTAGACAAGACGAAATGTAAAAGTTGTTGATGATGCTTTTCAGAGTTAACTTGGGACTGCATAACCAAGTTATTATCTTCATTTATGGCTTCTGGATCAATAAAAAAATACTTAGCATGAGACAAAATCTGACTAACTAGTCTGACTGGGTTGGTGAGAAAAATCTTCTTGTTGATTCTGAGATTAACATGTCAGTAACAAACACAAGGCTGAGCTGCTCTACTTGTATGACTACCTCAAATATTGGAGATATTTCAGTCCAAAGAAAAACTATTTCCACGATTACTTGATTATGAGGTCATTTTCCAAGCATCTGTCTCCAGCTAATCAATTTTGAGGCTTTCTTTATTTTATGTGGTAATAAACGGTTGGAAAATGTTTAGCTTCTGACGTGTTGTTCAGACAAAACAAGCAATTTGATGACATCATCTGAAGCTTTACGACATTGTAACAGGCATTTTCTCCTATAAACAGTATAATAATCAAGAAAAAAACAGCAGATTAATGAGTAAAGAAAATAATCATTGGTTGCAGCTAAAGACAAGAAAAACTGACTTCAGCATTAAGGACCAGCTAATATGAGGGCTAGCCTGAGCAGTGCTAAAAAAAATGATGTGTAGGACAAGACCAAGCCCCCAAAAGCAGTGCCAGGCTGTAAAGCCAATTAAGTATAGTGGCCATGCCATGGAATTACAACTTCCTGGTCCATTACGTGATGCCACTGGGCCCAAAAAAACTTTCTCCAATGAACTTACATTGCGAAGGAAACATCTATAAATCAGTGGCTACATTTTTTTGAGTGTTATAACCTCAGTGAAATAACAGTCCAATAACATTTTGAAAGCCTAGATAAGCTGCAAGATTAAATCATTTTATCCTCATTCAAGTTAGCAGAGGGATAAACTAGAAGTTAGCCGCTCAGCCAGCAAAAGTGAAGAACAGCTGTGATCGTCTTTCATAGGAATGAACAAGGCCCCACCTTGAACACTGTATTTGGTTCTTTTCTTTACATCCATGGACAAGACTAGGGAAAACAGAGGAGAGTCAGAGAAGAGTGCCGGGGGCCAGTGATCTGGGTCACTCCTGCTATGAATAACCCACCAGCTAACTGACACCCAGGGTCACAAACACTCCTGAAACTAACTCATAGTCCAAGACACACACCCACAGCTGACTCCATGTGTGTGGTCTTCATCTGATCCATGCTGGGTCATTACTCAAAAACAGAAAACAGCCCATGAGAGCCATGCTTGGAAGTTCCTGTGAGTCAGACCTCGCTTCACACAGCCAAAAGCTTCTTTCCATGTTTGGTTTTCTCGCTGTTATCTAAGACAGACCAAAACCAAGCAGATGTCATCTTTATATTTTTAGCATCTCCCTCAACCTCCCCTACCAGCGCTATCAAAAGTCTCCTCCGCTGCCTCCGTGTGATGACACAGGCACCAAGGCAGCACCCCGTAGGTAGGAGAATCACATCCTTTAGCATCCTTCTCTCCATCACAGTGCACATCCTCCTCTTTGATTCGTTACATGAGGCTTTGCACTGCGTTTTATGGTTAGTGGAAGAGGACGTAAATATATTTTAACATACATCTAATTTCTGAAAAGTATCAAACAATGTAGGGAGAGTGAATTCCAGTTGCTAATACCAATCTCTGCAACATACTCAGTTGCTCATGTGATGACTATTGTTTTTCTGATTTTAATCTTCTGGTTATTTCCTTCATCAATCAAAGCTATCATATCACAATTTCCTCACGCACATAGTGATGTCTTTAAATATTTTGTTTTGCCAGTCCAACGGTCCAAAACCAGAAACTACTCCCCCTTTTTTTTCCCTAAAAACTGTATTTTCAGTCGATTGACTAGTCGTCTGATTGATTAATTGACCAATTGTTGCAGCCATTAGTGGAGTAACCTCCAAAACGAAGGTGGAAGGATGCTAAATTTGACCATTAAAAGAATCTTTCTGGCTCCAAAACTGATGCATCTTTACCAAAAGTCGTTTCCACAACCAGGTGAGGTGCTGTTTGGTTTGGGTTTAACTTCTAGTAACCTTGCCAAATAACAATAACTGTAAAACATGTCTCTGTAACTTGCTAAGAACTACTAACACAGCCAACTCAGACAACCACACATCAGCTTTTCTCTATGCCCGTGACATGTAACATGACCACAGGCAAAGTTTCTTTCAGAGGAGGGGCTGTTAGGTTAGTTTCTGTTCGACTGAAATCTACCCAGAGTGTTAGGAGAGCCTGTTCAACCTCCTCCTCTGGAGATTAGTCACTAGCAGTGAGGAGTGTAGGCAGGAGGACAGCATTTTCCCCTCCTCCACGCCACACTGACTCTCCTCAGTTGCCCGAGGTGTGGATGTCAATGGCTAAGTGAGTGTGTGTGTGGCTCTTGGGCAAGACCAGAGACACACCTGCACTGGCTATAAAGGGAGACAGATGTCAACTTGAAATACAATCCCTTAGGATCGGGAGAGGGGAAAAGACCAGGCCGAGATGATGTAATGATCACAGAATGCAAGTATGAGTGACTAGCTGTGTGTCTGCATGATGCTCTTCTTTTTAATTTCAAACAGCTTTGTATTTGCATGACTGGGCTGGAATGAGAAAGAACAATGAAGTCAAGCTGTAACCTGAGGTACGATATCACAATATATGATTTATACCATAAAATAAATACACTACTTCTATTTAAACTTCTTAAAAACCTGGGAATAAGTGACTAAAGTGTGGTATGACCTGAGGCAGCAGTTCTCATTCATTGTCGCTCATCTGCATTACTCAAATCATGTCCTAATCAACAAACTGGACTCATAAAGCAAACCACAACATTATCACCGATAAAATTGGATATGTAGTCAGCTCCCAGGGGACGACAGTGAGAGGGCTGGTGCCAGCTGGGAGAATTATATCACACCATAAGGGTCCATTCACACTGACTGTACAGCTAACAGATGTCTGCTTTAATGATCTCCCTTGACAACAGTGAGATCATTAACAGCTACAGCCACACAGACCCAAAAATAAAAAAGTCTTCTATGGGCCAGACAACAAGGTGCATGTACATTGGGGCCATAATCGAGCCTTACTGGACAATAAAACGAGGATGTCATCCTTAAATAACAAAATGTATATTCTGAAATAATAAACAAAAGTGTATTTATTTGCTACCTGGCATAAAAGAAAATGTTGAGGTCAAGAGGGAAGACAGGAGGGGAGAAATCACAGTCCGCATGACTCCCATCATCACTCCATGAAATCTGAGTCCATTATTTATTAATCAATGTGCTCCTCCAATGTGAAGCTATTTTAGGCACACATCAGAGAAAGGAGACCCCCTTCCCCCCTAAAAAAAAATCTTCCCTGCTCCCTCACTCGACAAAGACCCCCACCGATGCTCCCACCCCCGGTCCTCCTCACATGGGCGAACATGTAACACGCTCATAACCAGGCCACTGTGAACTGATGACATGATATTTAACAGGCAGGAAGGAGCTGCTAGCTATGCAGCATCGCAATGTACAGCCGGTCTCCCGGTAGGACACGACAGGCTGGGACCGGCTGATGTATCCCCGGTGTTTTCTAGATAAGGGCTGTAAAAGTACAACCAGCAACCTAAAGCCTTCAGTCGCCCTCTGGCTCACTCTCTTACCCGTTTTTGTTGCCTTCGGACAGCATTACGGTCGGCCTTGAAAGGGAACCCACGGGGATAAAATACAACACTCTGCCGCTAACGATCGCTCCGGTCAGGCGTGGGTTGAAATCGGGGACGCGAAATAAAAAAAACTCCGGTCGCGTTTGTTTCTAATGCTGATTAGCCGTGCACTGCGTCGGTATCAGGGATGCAATGCATGCATGACGGCCATGTTGGCTAGCGAGACCAGTGTCAAGTCTACCAGAGTGGAAAAAAACTTCTTCCGGTCGTAGATTTCCAAAATAAAAGCGGCTAGACGCTCAAACGTGGCGCATTCATAAGTCTAAACAAAAATAACGATTAAACAAGAAACTACGATGAATGTAAATACATTTTTGCTGCCTGTGTTGAAAGAAAATAACAAGAAGAAGACACCAGGCGAAAGCGGCGAGGAAACAACGAAAAGGACCCTTTTTTACTCAACAGAAAAGCAGCAGCAGCCACGCCGCTTGTGGGGCTGCCGCATTGAACGCCTGACAAGAAATACAACCTGCTATAATTAGGAGCGATGAGTGGGTAAGCAGCGGGGTGTGTTTACAACCGATTCAAGTTTAAGATGTCTTGGGGGCATGCTGTCAGCTCTGTGGCCAATGTTTTTTAATTAGAACAGACATTTATGATGCCTTTCCATGCTGACAAATGATGAACAATGGGGAATTATTTCCACCCTTTATGTGGCCAATGCATTTCAGCCCAAGCACAGTGGAGGAACAAAGTCATGAGTAAAAAAAACACAAATATACGAGTAAAACTGCAATATTTAAGAGAAACACAAGTTATCAGAGCTAACAAACATAATGCACATCACCTAAATTCAGTGCAGACACAATCCTCTCTGTTTTAGTACCAGTGACCATCTACTGATGATCACACAACAAAAACCCAGCCCTCAATTAACTTACATTAGTTTGTACGTCATGTAAAATGATGGACACATTTTTTTAAAGATTTTAAGACAGGTTTCAGAAGAACTGTGTCAAACATATGGCCCGTGGGCCACAAACGGCCCATCAAAGGGTCCAGTCAGGCCCAGTGGATGACTTTGCACACCTCCTATTAAGCCCCGTTTCCACCGAGCAGTAGGATACACTTTTTTTCTGTTTCCACTGTGAAAAGTTGCGGATGGTATCATTGGAACATTTCTGTATCGTTACCATTTTTGGCACAACTTCTGTTGGGGTACCTAGCACACAGATCTGGTACTAAAAGGTGGAGCTGTGAACACTGCAGTCTGATTGGTCAGTA
>JAPZEB010000016.1:14795713-14808445 GCA_029783705.1 Chaetodon striatus
AGGAAGGTTTTCTACACGAGTGGGATGGGACAATGTTCTGCAACTCTTCTAATCCGTAGTGCCCAGTCACCTCCTAAGTTTCAGAGGTGGGTGGTCAGTCTTTCCAAACATTGTGACTGGACCATTGGTTTATGTGACAGACAGTCTGCACAGAACTTAATGGATGGACAAGTCTGTGGTCTGTGTTGCAAAGATAACAAGCTCAGCACTCTCCCGACTGCCCGTGATGATCGTTCCGTTGCATCAGTTAGTTCAAAAGGTTTAGGGCAGCAGAAAGCTTTTGCTGAAGCTTTAATCACACAGGTGAAAAATGGAGATGAGGCCGTGCCACGACCTGAAGTGGTGGAGGTGTTTTGGAACATTGATAAATCCTCACTGTCCTTCTTCAACAGAACCGGACAGCACCAGAGGGAAGAATTAATCACAATTAAGGTGAGCCTCAACAACTGCGACCTGACCCCATTTGTTCGTGTGGCAATGAACGTCCAAGGAGTCTCCAACCTGCAATGGATGTGCCACTGTGATAAGACTTTCCCTGGAGGGATGATGTTTGGTGGAAACCAGTTCTACAGCTACTCCCAAAATTATTGTTCCTGTGGAGCATATATTTGTGACATATCCATTACTGAGGTGATTTGTGAACTTCAGTAATGGCTCTGACACCACTGATCATTGCTAATCATTGTACAAAGCTAAGAAATGCATGGCTAAAAATATCAACAGTCATAACATATTTTGCTTTCATCGGGTGACAATAAATATCAGATTGATTGTTAGGTTGCTTGAAAATAAAAATATATAGCTGTTAATGCAAATATCAGTAATCAGTTAATGCTGGGATTGTTTTAGTTTAGGCACTATAGGAAATGTAACATCTTTTATAGTTATTTTGTTTTTACACACCACTGTCATTTGTTGTATTGGTAGTCTGTACATTTTCTGGCTGCTTGTTGAAGGCGTTTGTCTCCACCTGCTGGCGGTGACTGTGTCATTGTTCTCACATTGTACTTCACTCATAGTCTGAATGATCTTAACAATAATAAAGCCAGTAAAATTTAAAGACGTGGAATGTTTTTATTGAATGTTTAAAACAAGTGAATTTAAAACCTGCATTTTCCATTTTGACATTTTCAAAATGAACCAGCACAGATCATGTAAAAACACAATGGAATGGAGTGACTACAGACACCGTGTGAAGTGAAACCACACCCCAGAATATGGTGCAAAACCTCCAAGGCATGACCACTGAATTCAAAGGCTGTAATAAATCATAATATCAACTTGTACATCACTAACAGAAGCCCACACAAACTTTGGTACTGATAACGAGCAGCTAGAACGAGAGAGGAGAAAAGCTGCAAATATTTTTATGTACTGCATGTGCTCTAGTACTGTACTAGCATTCAACATATACTGGTCCATATGTAAATTCTCCTCCCAGAATCTAATTCATCTAGTATGTAAAAAAACCTTACGTATGTATGACACTGTAGTTTCAAAACATATCTGTTGAACAATAACGGAAACTAATATTAAACTCTTAAAGGGACACTTTGGTATTTTTGAACCTGGGCCCTATTTTTCCATGTTTCTGTCTACATGACTCATGGAGACAGCAATTTTTGAACTTGTAGGTCGTGAGACAACTGCAGCTGGCAGCAGAGAAACAGGCTGCAATGTAACCACTAAGGGCATGTTTGTACCGTCAATTTACTTCCATTAGAAGTGCTTGTTTTTGCCAAGAACAGGCTCACATTGTCATTATGAGTGTCTAATTTTCGCTGATTTGGTCCATTTATTTATCAGTTGGACTGAAAATCGGATTAATAATCTTTTAAATGTTCACGTTAAAATTTCACCAGCTAATTTCACTTTTCCACAGTCAGCTAAAATATCAGCTAAATCTTTTTGATAAGATTAAGCTTAAATGTCTGTACCCCCCACGCAACAAACTCCTCCAGGCACTCCCTTCTCCAGCTGTCACTAAGGTTTCTGCCACTGTTTTTCTGCAACACGTCAACTCTCGCAAGATTTCAAAACGAGATTCCTTCCTGAGTGAGATGTGACCACAAAGGCAAACAGTCCAGTTTCATATCTCTGTAGGGATCCTTTCTATAAGTTGTCAGGCACTCTAATTAACAATCTGAGCCTGTCAGTGGCAAAAACAAACACTTTTAATGGATGTAAATTAACGGTGCATGATTGCCTCATGACTGTTTTGCTGTGCAGCTGCAGTGCGCTCTCTTAATACTTCAATTGTTTAAAAAATTGTTGTCACTTACACATAAAAAAAACATAGAAAAATAGGGTCCATGCTAAAAAATACCAACTGAATTAAAATCTTAAATTAAAGAGTGCAAAGTGCAAAACTTAAAGAGTGATGGAATGATTACATTTCTAAAATTAGCCTCAGCAGCTTTAAATAATTTAAGACATTTGCTATGATTGTATGTGTGTGTGACGAAGGCTTACAGTATGATCTCGGCACAGAGCACAGACACGTGTAGAATCTGCTTATAACTACAACAGATTTGCATAAAACGAACAACTAAGGACCTTGACTTGGAATGAGGAGACAGCAGACGTGTGAAGAGCTGAAGACTTACTGCTCTAGTTTTCACCTTACTGTCTAGAGACACTCTGACCCCTAAAACACTTCGGATATTGTATGAAAAAAGTAACATTCAGAAAACCCAGTATACTAAATTTGCATTGAACCTTCACTTATGCAGATAACACAACCAATAAGGGTGGAAAAAGGACAGTATTTAGGTATTAATATGGATGTCTGTTCACTTGTGTTTACACGTGGGAGTCAGGCAGTGTTGCAGACTTATCCTACGCTCTAAAGCAGGATGGAGCTGCACGTTCAGCTGTCGTTGCCGAAGACGGTGTTGAGCTGTTGGGTGACCCTGATGAAAGTAGTCCTGCGGCTCAGCTCCTTCAGTTTGCCTGCCCCAACGTAGGTGCATGTGGATCGGACCCCGCCCAGGACGTCACGTATTGTATCCTCCACCGGACCTTTGTAAAGAACTTCGACTGTCTTCCCCTCTGACGCTCTGGAGGCAAAATACGCTGGGGTTATTCTCACAGGAGACAGCGTGAACAACTCACACATGAGAAAGGCTGACATGTTTTTCCCTTACACACCAAAATAACTGTGACTCTGACCTGTACTCAGCCACGCCTCCTGCGTGTTTCTTCATCGCCGTGTCGGAGCTCATTCCATAGAACAGTTTGTATTTCTTGCCGTTTTTCTCAATAACCTCTCCCCCGCTCTCTGTGTGGCCAGCGAGCATACCGCCCAGCATCACAAAGTCCGCTCCAGCACCTGAGAGCAAATGTAAAGTGAGAAGCTTGTTTTACCAGAAAGAATTCTCACCGTAGTTGGAATGTGAGCGCAACTTTAAAACACCACAATTTACCAAAAGCCTTTGAGACATCTCCGGGGCAAGTACATCCCCCATCCTGTGTGAAAGAGATGAGAGGAGGAGACAAAACACATTGTTATGAGTGTGACTGTATGTTTATCATAGCTGCACGTCCACCCTGGAAACATTAGATAAGAGTGTACATTCTCAGGGTGAAATAAACGTGGGAAGGGAAGAGTGGATGGAGAAGCCTGGGTTACACACAGTAACACAGGACAGGCAAAGACCCATCTTATGACCTAACCGAAGACATTAAAGATAGAAGAATGGTCAATAGTTTCTATCATGAGCATCAGTGAAAAGAAATAGTTGTCTGGCGTTAGATAATAACATCAATATGACCCTCAAACCATTAGCCAGTTAGCTTAGGATAAAGCATAAAGACTGGAAAATGGGAAAATAATCTGAATTTGTTGATTTCAGAAAGAACCAGGCTTACTGTTGCAATGCTATGCTACTATGCTAAGCTAAGCTAACTGGTTACTGGCTATGAGAATGGTGTCAATCTCCTCATCTAAAGGCCCAAATAAACCGAACTGACATCAAAAAGCTAGTGGCAACAAAGGCCAACTGTTGCATCGCCTCACGTCACCTGTATCTAGGACAAAAAGTTGCAGCTGAACACATTGTTAAGACTACAGTCAACAACAAACTAGCATGTGCATTCTGAATCTGCATGAGAGAAAATAACTCTCTATACCAGCAGGCTGCAGTAGTCTGAATTTGTCAGTGGAAAAGACAAACCTGAAGACAGGAAGGACGGACGGACGCAAGATGCTAGTTAGCCAGTTAGCAAAGAGCAAAGGATATATACTATGCGCCAGCTAACAATAATAACACAAACAACTACGAACCTTTCATGTTAAAGAGCTCAATAGTTTAAAAAATTATGTTACCTGATAAAAGTTTATTTATTTTTGATTTAATGTCCTATTGACTTTAGCAGTTTGTTTACGTTCCTCACTTCCGTTTCTCTTTCTGTATGCTGAGGTGAAATGCCAATCAGAGTGATCTCACTCTGTGACGGCTGATTCAACATGCTGAATAGGTGAGAAAAAAAAAAAACCCAACCAGGGCTAACTGGTGCCAACGGTGCAGGACACCGCAAAATCTGCGGCACTGGACGACAACAATAATGCTGGACAACAATAACCGTGTTTAAACGATCATTGGATCACAATGAGTCACTCACAGAGATGATGTGGCCGCCCAGGCCATGGGCTGCATCTGCACACTCAATTACGGCGCTGAGCTGTGGGTAGCCCACGCCTGTCTTCTTGCGGGTGGTACACACAGAGCCTGTAGAGGAAGACACAAAGGCAAGAGATGACTGTTAACATTTCTGGTCTGCACTCCATGACTTGCAAACAGGAAACGGCATATGCAAGAGCTGTTTGTGTTCTGATGTGTGCATAATGAATGAGGGTTACTACAGAGCAAATATCCGTCTCAACAAGAAGAGAGGAAAGCTACATTTTATTTATACTATATTAAATTAAAATGTGGACGTAGAAATGTGTTGCGCTGTGATCACCTGGTCCGATGCCTACTTTGATGATGTCAGCGCCAGCCAAGATCAGCTCCTCCACCATCTCTCCTGTCACCACGTTTCCCGCCTGAGCAAAATAACACCAAAAGAAATGTGGACCTGTGAAATTTTCCCTTTTCAGCCCTTCTTACTGCAGTTTAAAGGCAGGCATCTACTTACCATTATAGTGTGAGTGGGGAACTTCTCCCTGACATCTTTGACAAAGTGAACGAAGTGTTCAGAGTAGCCATTGGCCACGTCTACGCAGATATACTGCAGGTCTGGCACCGCCGCCAAGATGCTGGAAATCTTGTCGAAGTCCCCTTCCCCGGTCCCTGTGCTGACAGCTACACTCTGGCAGACAAACAGAGAAGAGAAGGACTTGTGTTACAATAGGTATTACTACTGACATAAAGGCTTACATAATATTTTTTTAATTAACACTTTGAGTACCTTCAGGCATTCTGGATTCTTTTTTGCAAACTCCAACCAGTCATCCACGGTGTAGTGTTTGTGAATTGCAGTGAAGAGAGAGAACTAGTGGAAGAGAAAACAAAAAACAGAGCAATTGAGATATGTATGTAGAGACATGATGCAAACAGCAACATGGCAACTGAAAAATTCTGGTTCACATTGTCAATGACACCTCATGGCCACTAGGGGCTGCTGTTCTAACTGAGAGCATGAATGACTGAATAAAATAATAAATTAATGAGTAATTTTTGTAAAATCAAGATAGCTAAGGTGTCCAAAAAGGCTCAGATGACCCTAAATTAAGACAAACAGCTTTTTTGTGAACACAAAAAAAGATGCTACATATGAGCCACCAATACGACTTTATCTCTGTTTGTCTAAAGTTTTGCTCCTCACTTGAACAGAGATGTGCTGGAAAATATGATTGGACTATTAGACGAGTATTTCAATGACTACCTGAGTAAGTTTCCGCTTGTTATTTTTTAAGGAACGAGGGCCCAATATTTGTGATTTTATTTTGCTTCTGCCTCCGAAGAACAAGACCGAGCCACTGCTCCGCCATCAGCTGAGACACAATCGGGAAATACAGCGTGTAGAGCCAACATTTTAAATCGTACTCAGTGAATTAAAGGTTTATTTTGACCAAACTAGAGTTGGTGATTGTTGGACAGGAGACTAACTAACTGATTTGTGGAGTTTTCCTGTGTTTCTCTTGAGTCTGAATAAAGTGTATGAATATAACGACAATCACCGGTTGTTGGGCTAACAGAGGCCAGTTGGAAAATCACTGGAGACCTTTGTTAAAGACCCCGCGGATAAACTGGAAAAGACAACCAAGACCAGCAAGGTTAAGTGGACAGATGATCGTTTGTGTGAGTATTTTTGTCACCTAACATCACGTTTTGGCCAAAAAAAAGCTATTGGCCAGGGTGGTGATACACAGCTTCCAGGACCTATACAATAAGACATGTTTGTTGCTGTTAAAACTAGTGTTATTAGATTTGTGTCATCTTTTTCTATGCTTTATTTAAACAGTGTAGTAACTTATGTCAGACGCCTTTACTTTTTGTAAACAGATCCTAAACCCACCTAGACCCACCTAAACATGCTGGGCAGGTTTGGGAGGTATTTCTAGCTTAGGCGGGAAGAGTGCAGACACACTCCTGGTAAATGTTGGCACTGCAATAAGGCTCTGCATGAAGGAAAACTCAGCTTTCTATGTCAAGACAGCATGCACTGAGGATTGTATTGCTTCAATTGACTAAAGTTACCATCATCGTTAATTGGATATCCATGTAGAACTTGGCAAATTTCTCCTATCAGTCCTGGCAACTGTGAATCATGGTTAGAGAGGCTTGATCACCTCTTGGTCTGAATGTGTTTTTTGCGAAGTAAACAAGAAAAGCCTTTGCCTGTCTTCTTCTATCAGCCTGCTATGTAATATAGGGATTACTAGACATTGTAGTGTTCACTTCATAGATTGAATTTAGGTTCACTCACTGACTCAAAAAACAAACATTTGTATGAGAGGAAACAATTGATAACCCAATGTGCTCTATGGAGCACTTAGTCACATCCCATGTAATGCTTAACATACCGGGTGCAAAGCCAAGGCCATCTCAAAGGTCCCAACAGTGTCCATGTTTGCAGCGATGATGGGGATCCCTCTGTAGCTGCCCTTGGAGTTCCTGAAACTGTAGCTCCTCAGTAGGTCTACCTGCGTGAGGGAAGAACAACAATAATAGCAATGATTAACAGTGTGTTACTGCAGTCACAAGGCAGCCGCAGCCTTTATTTTACAAATGCAGCTTTGAGGCTTCGGGGTCATTGCTTGAATTCTTTAACCAGCTGGTAAAAAGTGAATGAGGGCTAAAATGTTTCCCTGAAGTTAATAATTCCCGAGTGGATGTGTGCTCACTCAAATTACCTTACCAGAGATATCTAAAGGTTCAGATAATGGAAACATCTGTATTTAGGTCAGGCAGGTTTAATGTGGGAAAAAAACACATCTGTACACCTACCTCGCTCCTTGACTTGAGTGTGCTCCGCTTGGGACGGAGGAGCACATCCTTGAAGTCCAGCTTGATGTCATTCTCAATGCGAGGCATGTTGGAAACAGGGCAGGTTGTGTAACAGAAAATAAAGGGAAATGGAGCAGTTGGTCCAATAATGTGACTCTGTGAAAGAAAGGGAGGTCAGAGTTAGGGTGCTGGCTTTAGGCTGAGTCTTTTCCCACTGTTACACCCCCCTTTCCTCCCTTAGTACAACCACATATGGTCACCAAATATCAGAAACTAACGTTAGCTACATCAAGCATGGTGCAAGTTAAGGTCTGACAGGAACTAATTAAGGGCAAACATCCGTCTAACATTCAAAAGATAGCTCAAAATTACCCAGAACTGTAATTACAACTATGTGGAAATGTAATAAAGCTTTAATTAGCTAGCTGTTTAGAAAAGCCACTGGAAGTGCTATTGCTAATGCTATTCACACTACACCACACCACACAGATCAGAGCAGCGTTGCTTCTTTAGCCTCGATGTCAAAATTCAAGGTTAGCTATGCTACATCGGTTTAAAGTGTCAGACTTTAACTAACTTGAAAATCATTGCTAATCTCAACACAAACTATAAACGAGTGAATAACTGAGTTATCTAATATATTTATTAAAATAAAGAACTTACCTTTAGGAAAGTGTGGTTGATTGTGCTCTGTGCCGCTGTTTTATCCCACAGTGCGCGCGGGAAGCTTTATGGGGGCGGACACCAACTGACAGCCGCCTTGTAGTTTTTTAAGGTCATCAGCTAGTTGGTGGTGAATGGGGAAAAAACTACAAGTGCAAGAGTCACTTTCGGGCACGTCGCGCTGGTGTCGTAAGTTTTATTTTAGATATTCAGGAAACAAATGTCGGTTTGCTTTTGTTGGTGCGATACTCGCGCCAGTGTTAGATGGTTTTTAGGGCACATTTTATGCTGTATCGACGGTAAATTGAGCAAATGCAAAGTCTGAAATTAAACTGAAGCGGAACCGTTGACACACAAACAAGGGGGCGGTGGGATTCACCGAGGAACACAGGAAACACCCGTTGAATTTTTGGAAGGGAATATCGAGTTCCCTCACAAAAATTCAGTATTATCATTATCGTATATGAAATCATTGAACTAGTTAACGAATAATCATACTACTGACCCGCCTCATTTTATTTGGTAATAAGCTAAGCGACAAAGATGCTGATTAAAGTGAAGGTAAGGCAAAACAAGTGTAACGATGAACCCGGTTTAACAGTTAGCTAAACATCTGAGCAGTTGTTATTACTGAGTTGTGTCCAGTGTCATAATGTGCTCAGCAATGACCTGAAATTATTTCTAATCTCAGACACTCACAGGCAAAGAGATAGAGATTGACATAGAGCCCACAGATAAGGTATGTACATTATCTTTTAACTCCTCATAATGTGCTGGATGCTGACATTAACGTGTCATTGAGTGTGAGTTAAAGCATGTTTTTTTTTACATTAAATTTCCATTTAGGTGGAGCGGATCAAAGAAAGGGTGGAGGAGAAAGAGGGGATCCCCCCGCAGCAGCAGAGGTTGATCTACAGTGGGAAACAGATGTAAGATTAAGATGCTTTTCATACACCACATGAATGCCAGAACCAAAGGTTTCCCAGCAGAGCAATATATTGGAATAAAATAATCAAAGTAATTCACTTCACCTGTCATTGGTTTTAATGTTTTGGCTGATCGGTGTATCTACAGCCTCAATATTACAGAAACTAATGCACTATTTACCCTCTTTAGTTGTAGTATTGCTTGTGTACAAACTGCAGTGTCCAGCCATTTCAATTTAAAATAACACAGTATTTTCAGAACCTCTTCTCTAAAATTTCTCATTGGTAGGATGTCTTTTAACAGAAGGATTTTTCCCTCCCCTTTGTCTTTATTCTCAGGAACGATGAGAAAACAGCGGCAGACTATAAAATCCAGGGAGGCTCTGTTCTCCATCTGGTACTCGCTCTGCGAGGAGGACAGGCGCTCCGCTCTCCCACAAGCCTATACTCCAAGCCCGCGTTGTAGCCGACACTTGGAAACATGCCTTAGCCTTTTGCAATGCCTACATTAAGCGGATGCAGCGAAGACACTCAGCCACCAGTTGTGGAGTCACCAGCGGCATTGTAGGCAACACAGAGCCATTGATAGGAAGAGTTAGATCAGGTTCTACTTGTGGCAACCACTTCACCTGCAGCCAAAAATGTGTTGGCTGCAAACACTTCCCCCACCTGAAACAATGCCACGGTGAGACACTCCACATGTTAAAAGCTGCCCTTGCCAAAACGGCAAAGTTACTTTCAGAGTAAAACAAAGCTTTGGCTAAAGATTTATAATCCAGAGCTAATTTGGCTGCTACAGAAAACTGCACAGTTTTCAATCACCCTCTGTCTCTTTCTGCGGCTCCGCATGTAAGAATCTGTCTTTGTTACAGAGATAACTGTAGCTTAAAGATGCTTCAGGGAAGCTCATCCCTGGATTACAGTCTTTGCCTTCAGAGTGTGACAAACTAAGGTTTACTTTTTTTGCTTTATCCATGTTTTATTCAGTTCTCTGCGAGTTGCCTCACCTCACTGATTATAATTATCTGATTCAGTATTTTGAAAGTCGCTTTTTCTTGTGAAGCACCCATGGCAAACCACAGCTCTGTTACATTTGCTCGTTTCTTGCCTATCATATCAACGTTTCTAAAGTGACGTATTATATGAGCTGACTCTGTCATCAGGAGGTTGAGGGGTTGATAAATGGCGTGACGCTAAGACATGACGCTTTCCAAGCTGCACACCACTGTTTGAGCTTAACAAACAACAAAACAGGTCATGATTTAGTGAGTAATTGCTGTTTTTCCAGCTGCGTTTTAGGCACCAAACGTGGGTGTTTTGGTGCGACCTGTTGCTGTTTTTCCAGCTGGGATAGTGCTACAAAAAGCAGTTGTTTTCTGCGGAGACGTCGCTGCTTATCCAGCTTGGATTGTGCCCCTAAAACAGAGTATTTTAAGCCAAAACAGTATTTATTGTGCCTAAAAATAGCCACATGTTAACTACACTGTTGTTTAATCATAAAGTTATCCCCTACATCATAACGTGCAAATGTAACACATCTGTTGTATGTAGAAATGTCAACATATGGCAATTTTGGGAAATGCATATATGACTTTTTGACTGGAAATTAGATGAGAATTAGTGAATAGGAGAGTTTCACTAAATGCCAGTCTAAACCTGTAACAGAAAACAAGAAGCAAAGGACATGTTTTGCGTGCTTGTTGTGTGTGTGGGAAAATTTCCCAATTGTTTACATCTGCCCGCTCAGTACAATAATGTTCTATAATTTTATTAATTAAGAGCAAATTTGTTTTTTGTCCTGAGTGCACATTTTTCTTTTGCAAGACGACAAGGAACATGCCAGCTATGGTATGATCTGTAATTGGCCTTGGTGTATATGATATTGGTGTGAGGTTTTGTTTGTGTGTTCTGAGACGTAAGCCCCGCCCCCTCCAGTGTGTGCAGAATCATGTGACACGGACCTACACTATCTGTAGAATAAACTTATGATTAAAAATGCCATTTTGTGTTCTTCATAAATACATTTAAAAATGCTCCAAACAGCTGTACAAAGGAGACGAGAAAATTCTTATATGTTTTTTTATTCTTGTCACACACTCACCACCAATATGTACATTTACAGTTTAACACAAAAATAGACTTAAGTTTGAGAGAGACGAAAATGGCTCTCAGGATGGTAGGTAGACTGCAAACTGCAACTTAAATTAGAGACCAATGTGTACACAAAATGATTCAGAAATAACACTCTTATCAGGCAGGGTGTTGGAGTGCGACGATGTATTGCTTAGATTAGTAGTATACATGGCTGTTATAACATAAAAAAACTTCATATTTCCACCATATTGAAGGCCTGTTTTGGTCTGAGTTAAAGCAAGAGGTTGGAGGTTGCAGCTTAAAAGGGAACCTTGAGCAGCAGGGAAGGAAGTCAAAACAAAATCAGCATTGTTAAACTTGAGATTTTAAACAGTAATACAGGTGAAGCTCCAAGTCTGCACAGATTACATTGCCATAACACATGAAGTTGCAGCATTTGACTTCTGAGGTGGAAGCATTTTCAAGCCTCGTTTATGAACAGTTACGGTCTTGCAGAGCACTGTGAAAGTTCATGTCAGAAAACTGTGGATGGTGTCTTGATGTAGGACAAACTTCATCACAGTCTTTGAAATTATAGCACAATAAAGATAAAAACGGAGCATTGTCTCATATATATAAATGAGGCCCTGAATTACAAATTCAAACCTTAGTCAGTGGTTTTTATTTACTAAAAGACAATATACAGACTGCCATGACATCTGTGTATGCTGTAAATACACAACAACCATACAGGCACAAAACACAATCATTGTACTTGTAAAGACATCAGAGACACCCTGTTCCCCTTAACACAAGAAACCCGCACAATACTGGCCCAACTAAAGTGATACTGTCTTGATATAACGATTCACATGTCCTCCGTTTTTTGGGATCGCTTATAAGATTGAGACTCCTGAGGAAATAAATATCTATAAGCACCAGTACATTTAGCACTAACAGACTGGATTTCAAAGAGGCAATCAGTTAAATGTGTTGATTTTTCAAGGTTCGGAGGTTTTAGGCAGTGTATGTGCAGAAGGCAGTGGGGATGCCCTGAGACACCGACAGATTATATAAAGAGTACATAATATGTGTTAATGTTTGCAGGAGTATTGTTACTTTAATATACAGCATAGATACATAACTATTACCAGACGACACAGAATGGATTCATTCAGGGTTCAGTTTTTTTTTTGCTGGTGTCTATACTAATATTGCACTAAAATTATTCTACTGAGTTTTATGAATCAAAAAATAGTTGATTTTTTTAAAATGTAAATCTCTAATTTCTACAACCTACGGAGCACCTGAAAGTCCCAAAACGTTTTAGTTTATCTTGTACACAGAAGATAATAAAGCTTGTCTTGTGGGAACAGAAGAAGTTATCTTGTGCACACAAGATTATTCGTCTTATGGGAACAAGTAAATAATCTTGTGCGCACAGCATTATTAACTTGTTCCCCCAAGATTATTTACTTGTGCCTACAAGGTAATTATCTCATTCCCACAAGGTAATTAACTTGTTCCCACAAGGTTAAATAACTTGTGCTCACCAAATAATATCTTGTTCCCACAAGATTAATAACTTGTGAGTACAAGTTAATGATCTTGTTCCC
>JAPZEB010000016.1:14817877-14830608 GCA_029783705.1 Chaetodon striatus
AACTAGACAACCTAGGGCACCTACTGATACCAACCATATTGGCATAGCTTGTTGATAAGGGGGCTAAATAAAGCTCCAAACGTAGGCAGAATTTTGGCGAGGGAACAGTCATGGCCATTTCCACGAGGATCTCTTGAACTCTAAGCTCAAGATATCTGAATTATAAAGGGTTCTGTGGGTACCTGCGACTCTCTCCTAAACATGACAAGGCTTGTTCCTAGTAAATGTTTATTTCTTACAGTCAATGCACTTCCTCAAATTCAAGCTGTATGTTTGTCCTTTTAAGGAAACAGACAATTAGCCTATTCGAAGAACAACAAATTGCCTAACACATGTATAAACAGATACATAACACATTAAAACAGGATTATTGTGGAACTCAAACTGTTAACTGTACTGGTATTAGTCTATGCACATCAAAAAAATTGGTAATATTAACTGTAAAATAAGAAACCAAAGTGAAAATCAGTTCTGGCTTTTTGTGTGCCACCCCAAGATTTTCATTGCCCCATCAGGCCACCCTTATGACAATCTTCTGGGGGCGTCACTGCACTCATCTGGCATTACAGAAGGAAAAAAAAAGCCTTGAAACATATATAGAAATGCTACTGAACTCACTTCAACTTGAGGCTGACCTAACACGGACAAAGATAATGGATTTGATCTGTACTGCTGGGTACAACAGGCCAGTGGGTTCATGCCGATAGGGTGCCATTAAATAACAGGCCTGTTTGACTCCATGGGATTAAGTTCATCACATTAAATAACTCTGAGCTGAGCTGCCACTGCAGGGAACAAAGACAGATGTACATGCATGGGTCTGTACTGATAGTGTAGATGTGCTGGCTTCAAATAAAGAGACACGCAGAGCTGGGGCTTCAGACTGGGTTTGTTTGTAGCTGTTTTAGGGAAGTTTATAGTGTTTTTAGGTTAGTGAGTGGGTGTTTTAAAGGGGGCAGATGGGGGGAAAGTTATGACTCAAACTTCCTGCAGCGTAACTACCAATCACTACAGCAGTCCAGTGGTGCAGTGAGCGCAGTTGTTGCTACTCCACAAGAACAAAAAAACAGGAAATGAGAAGCTGAACAGATCAGCTTACGACTTGGTTTGTGTGCTGCAGGCACAATGAACTCAAATACAACTGATGGCAGCCCTGAGTTAATACATCCTAAACCTCTTAACTCACCAGTACACAAAGTTGTTTTAGGAACCAGGCGATCTTTCGCCAACGCACTGCGTTACAGTATCAACACGTGTGTCCCCTCCTTCTCATTTTTGTCCATGTAAACACCTGAGGACAAATTCTGCGAACCATGGAGCCAAGGGCTGCTCAGCTGTCTGTAAGCTGAGTATACAAAATGTGTGTATGGAAACTTGCTGAGTTAACTATGTCGGAAAACATGACTGAGTTATGACCTCGCACTCTGCCATCTGTAGGAAGAGACGAACCCCAGGGAGGATCTCCCTGCATGTTTTTGAAACGGTACACCTTAAAAAGCCTTTGCCAGACCAGCCAACGACTGGCAGTATCTGGTTTGGTAACTGAGTCTGGACTGGATATGCTGGTAAATATGTAAGGTTATATCCTGAACACTATTACATAATATTCTGCAAGGGGCCAAATTTAGGAAATTGCAGAAATCTAAACGCAGAAGCAGATAAACACATGCATGCTGTAAACAACAAGGCTGACATTAGAGTTGGGGGGAAATAGCTAACCTCTCACCCACTTTTCCCCTGAACAACAACAACAAAACAAGGATAAAACATCTATAAAAAGAAAAGACTTTTCTCACTGAAAGCAGCCAGACAACATCTGTCCAATGGACATCACTCTACCAGATCAGCCAAAACCAAAAACAAACCAGAGTTATGACTGCTGGCAGTTCTTGTCCAAACGAAGCACATTTTGCTTCAGGCGTTCATGGAAGTGGGACAAGAAAGACAGGTAAATGTAGGTCAATGTGTTTAAATCCCAACAAACACAGCATTCAGAGAGTGGAGCGCTCTGCCAAGGTTGTACTTTCTTGTAAATTTGTTATTACGTCCGCCAAAGAGTTTGTCTGCAAATGGATTGGCAGAGTCATTTAAAAGCATGCCAACAGATGTCAATAAAACTGGTAGAAAGGTATGTGCAATGGAGCATGTCTCTTTGGGCATGGATTGGGCCAAATAGCTGCACCGTGTGCCCATTTATGAAGAGTTTCAGGCAAGCATTAGAGGACATGCTCTATTTTCCTCGCTTTGAGACACACCTATTGGACTAAACCTCAAGTTTTTTTCCACCAAAACATATTCTCTGGCATTTTAATTATTTTTGGCAAAACTCATTTTCAAATATCTTCCTGCAAATTTCTTCTTAATTTTATTGTACATTTGACTTTGATGTCAGACCCGACTTTTGGCCTTGGTGGAGGTCTGTGCTCTCAGAGTGTCCTTCTAGCTGCTTGTGAAACACTTAAAGTAACTGCAGCCAGATTTTGATTACACATGAAATCTGATGAGATGTTTTTGAGACATCCTAATCTGCTGACTGACCAACATAACTTCTTTAGCAGGGGTAGTTAAGTAGAGGATCTCTTGGTTCACCGAGTACAAACGTGTGTGTTTTTGTGCATGCCTTTGGTAAGTGAGATTTCCACTTTGTCAGGCCAAACTGTGCAGCCAACTGAGCCCATCTGCCAGTAAACATCATGTCACAGGACGTCCTTTCCAAGCCTAGGAAGAAAATAAGACCTTTGGAGATCAATTTAAGGGAGATGAAATACTACTTTCGACTGAGGAACGCCAGCCCCTACCTCTCACCTACTTTTAGAGAGACATGCAAAAAACAGTTTCCATTTATTTTTTGAGTGACATTTTGTGTGAGGAATACACTCAAAGGAATAAAGGACACAGTTGTTTTCCTTCTCCGACAAGCATTTAGTAATGATTTAAGAAGATGACCAAAAGAATATTTGCACTCATTATTCCACCTGTAATATCATCAGGTTGTCTTAAATATGGAGCCACAATGAAAGCGCCAAAAACTGCAGTTCCTCAAATGGCCACTTGAGGCTGGCTCTAGAAGCGAGTCAATCTTTATAGACCACCATATTAAAATGCTGAACTTTACAGCTTAAGTAAACATGTTTACAACCTGGTACAAATACAGTTTTGTTGTCAGTAGTTAATTTCCGCATTTATGACAACTGTAGGGAGGATGAACTTTTGTATAACTCACTGTTTACATTTTATTGATGCCTCAAATTATGCATAATTAAGTGTGTGGCTGCTTTGAGTGACAGGTGGACTGGTAATGTAACAATGGCATAACCCCAGATTCAGTGGGAGAAGCCATAGCTATTAAGTAGTTAGTTAAATGTAACATTTTGGCTGTCTAAAATACCCTCTAAGGAGTCGGATATTAAGTTTTTCCCAAAGGTACATTTTGTTTTAATGGTTTAAACCCTGTTCTTTGCTAGCCAAAATTAGCATTAGCATCAACATAGCTAACCATATCTGCTAAGGCACCGTGCTAACAAAAAGCAGCTAGTGTTAGGGTTATTTCCACACTCTTTTCCAAATGAGGTCACTTCTGGCTCTAAAAATCCAAGATGGCGTCGTCCAATATGCCAAACTTAAGGCTTCAAAACAGGAGTCCACAATCCAATGGCTGACCCAAAGGTGGCTTTGTCCACTATTTTAAACAGTCTATGTTGCAGTGTGGCAATATATTGAATCTTAACCCATGTATAATGATACGTATCGCCAGACTCTCGCCGATACACAGCTTTAGCATTAACAGAGAACAGTCTTGTTTCGTAATCCTCCACAAGGTTTACCTCACAGTAACCCACTAACACACATACATGCACACATACAATACACACACTCTTCTCCAGTGCCCATGCCTCTATCTGAAGGCTGCCTGCAGTATTTGGCTGGTGTGTGTGAACTTTGTTTAGGTCTCCAAACCAACCACTGTCATGTTGGCGGCAACACATCTATCCATTTGTCTTCACAGATTCACTGAACGATGCAACACTCCTCTAGCTGCTTTGATATCTCGTAGTAAATGACCTCTGACGGAGGGTTAAATAACACACGAGCTTTGGAGAAAAAGGGACATGAACTGGATAAATGAAGACATCACTCAGTCTGTGATGGCTTTAAATAACTTGCAAATTATAGACAGCTTTGATGTTGTAACTGCGACCAACAGAGTGCATGCTGCTGCAGTGGAACATGTGCTTTAATGCTAAATACTTTGCACTGCACAGTACTTGAGCTACTTTTACATGTTGTTCAGCAACTAGTGTCTCAATCCTGAACTGTCTTGTAACTGTGTCATCGATCGTGAAGCCTGTCTCAACAAGCACACTCAAAACAGAACGCCAAGTCCCTTTTGCTCTATTTCTTTAGGCTATAGTGCTCTTTCATCTCTACATTATCAAAACTGAATCTGTGAGCTGTTAGCGGGGTCATCAGGAAAGTGCATTTTTGAAGGTGAAAGAATTTAAATAATAGTTTCTCATACGGAGGGTTTAATTCCCAAGTGCAAATCTGTATCTTAGAAATTATGTTCATCGTTACATCAAATTTTTTAAACATATCCATAAGAAGTTGAATGATGCTCTGGCTGTTATTAGAAGACATTTGGCAAGATCAGATATTTGGCGGAGAGCAAATTTAATATATTAACAAGATTGTAAATGCTACACAAAATGTTTATTTGTCCGGATTTTTCACTAATTTGCTTCTTTTTATCTGAAATACTGGATTGTTTTTCTTCTTCGATCTTCTAAAAACGCTTCAAATGAAACAGCCCAATGAGGGAACAACACTCGGCTGAACTGTTCCCATGAACATTTTGTCGCTGTCCTGTGAATCCTCTCATCGAGTTCACGGCAAGAAAGCAAATAAGCATGTTTCCCAAAATGTCAAAATGTTCCTTTCGTGTACCTTTCTCACTCGTCTTGTGTATTTACCTCAGACAAATTGGTCAGAGTTGAGGCAAAAGATAAGCAAAACAGACAGCTCGAGCAGACGCGTGGATTAAATTTCAGTGACTGTTTAAGATTATGTTAAATCCCTGTGATCAATTTTCCATTCATGACTATGACACACGGCTGACAGATACAGCTCACATCGAATACTGGTTATACAGGTACTGCACAGAACAGGGACTGTGTATCTATCTACTTATCTGGCCCAGTTTGGGAAGGACAGCTTGTCAACTCCGTAATAAGTCAACACAGGATATCAACAGTTAACCACTGAGAATGTTTTTAAGCGTTCATGCATGTGTGTCTCTCCATAAATTTTGGTATTCTTTAGTTAACATCTCTGGGGGGAGGTAGCTAGCAGTGTCCGCATTCGGCGCGGTGTCCCAACCAAACAGCATCACTGTGGAATCATTATGCCCACCCTCTGGTCTCCCCACAGGTCACCCTGGTTAGTAAGTGGCTCAGTTTTGAGCTGCAACCCCCCTTTAGCATTGCTAACTACTGTTAGCTCTGTTAATTCTCTTAGCAGTGTCAGCATGGGTAGTGCTACACCACTGATTGCTTGAGGCAAGTTTACTAGTTTGTTTATAGAGGTCTGGTGTTTTGTGGGCAACAACACCTGCACCTGTTTGTGTCTAGACGCCTGTATTACTCACAGAGGCAGACAGCAGCCAGCAGACGCAGGCCATTCTCCGGCGGGAAACAGGTGGGGAAGAGAGGCTGCAGCACGTAGTTGGAAAATGTCAGCGCGATCACAGCCTGGTTGGTCGGGTAGATGACCAGCACGGCGATCCACAGACGCAGGAACCTGGGACAAAAAGGAGTGACAAACGATTACAAACATAGAAGCATGGGAGAAACAGTAGGGTGTCAGGAGCACACACAGGAAGGGGCTAAACAGGCGGAAACACACGACAAAGGCACATGGCACACATCCTTCCATTTACAGATTCCTATTAAAAACAGACTATTTTTGGTGGAAGGCGACACAAATGTTAAGTCTAATTCTTAGCTGAATCCACTGTCGTCTGACTATAAAGTAACTTTTTAATCTACTTCTAATGTCCTTTTTAATGTAGCACTGAAACAGTTCATGAATTAGGTTATTTATGGATTGTATAGTGCATTAATCATGCTGGTTCCAGCCTCTGAAATGTGAGGATTTGCTCCTTTTTTTTTTGCTGATTTTATCATTTTAAGTGGAACGTCTTTGTGTTTGTCAGAGAAATATGCTATTTGAGGATGTCACCTTGCACTTTTTTTGCTGTTTTGTGAGATTTTAAAGACCGCACAATCCAAAGAAAAGACAGTTGACAGCACAAATCATAACTCCTTGCAGCCATCGAGACAAAATAAAAGGGGAAATCCCATGCTGATACGGCACGGTAACCCAATATGGCAACTCATTGCTGACATTAGTCAGTGTGTTCGAAACTGACAGGATGAGTCACAGACGACACTGATGCAAGGCTCGACAGTAGTGACACTATTTGTCGCTGGAGCTTCACAGATACAGGGCGCGAAAATGGGGAGGGGGTGAGCTGAGATGAGATAAAGGAGAGCATGAGGGTTTAACTGAGTCAAGCAGGAGAAACCGGACCAGTGGTTTTTCTATGAAATTCCCTGAAAGCTTATAGAGGGATCATTACACCTGACTGCATTAACAGGATTGTGTCTCACTGGAATGTGTGCGTGTTTAATGTAAAATGTACATTCATGCTGGCTTAAACGTCTATGTAGACACCAGCAGTGAGAAGTAACATTTCCTCAACTACATTGGACTCGCATTTTTGCTTGATATAGTATGGCAACTTTGCAGATTGGGTCTCACATGGTAGACTCAGATTACATGATGCATTGCAAACCAAACTTTAAAAATGTTCTTGTATAGTAGTTTGCACTGGTATCCTACTCAACGTAGTAGCACCACATGGACCAGCTTCAACATTCAAATGCAGCTTGCACGTTTTTGTGTCAAAAAATGAAAACATTTCTTTATACTTTTACATGTGATACTTCATTACATATAACTGATACCTTTTAAGAATTCAAATACTCTAAGGCCTACAAATGGGGGACAAACAGACGATATAGTTGCATTTTATTTATCTTTTCATAGCACTGACTCCCTGCAACCTGTGGCATCTGGTGTGGTCTCTTCAGGGGCGCAGCCAGATGTTGTTAACACTGGGGGCTTAGCCCCAAACCTATAGGGGTCTAGGGGCATACTTCCCCAGGGAGATTTCTTCCCATTTTACTGCAGCTGAATATGCTATTTTTCAAGTAATTAAAGATAATAGAAAGATTAAAAATCTGTAGGCTACATCATACGGGAAAACATGATGCACATGATGGAAAAAAATCATCCTGCGCAACCTACATCGTATTTTGTAGGTAACTGTCTTTGTCATTCTGAAACCATAACGCTACAAATGTTGAGGATGACTTATTCTTACTTCTGCCACCTAAAAAGAGGCAACAATTGTCTGATTTTACCTTGGTCGGAATTTGTCATTAAAGGCATTAGTAATAGAGAAGTAATAGGAATTTTGCTTTACTAATTTGGAGGTAGATTCAGAGAGACAGAGGAAAAATAACAAAAAGTTAAAGGTGTTTTAAAATCTTTAAAGGTTCAGGGCTTTGAGAAAAAATGTCGCTGGAGCCCCAGAAGCCCCATCAGTCTGACATAACAAAGAGCCTTTGTACTTGAAACGCTGTCCATTGAAATCACATGTGAGCGTACAACTTTACGAGCTGTTCCCCTTTATCCACGAGCTAAGGTAATGTAAGTATTTCTGTTACTGCAGTCGTTGACCTTTACAGTATGCATAACTGATCCCTCCACGCCAACGCGCATACGGGGATAAAAGGAGCAGGACAACAAAAAACAAACACCCCTTGAACACGGTTTATTTATCCTAGACGGAGGGCACAGGGAAACGGTGTGGCCCCAACGCTTCAAACCCAACTACAAAGTCCCCGGAGGTAAATGTTCATTGATGTGTATTGATAGCTATTGTACAAAAGGGACAAAAACAATCATTGGCTGTTTTGTCTGCGTGAATTCCTCTCCCAAAATACCCCGATAATATGTATCCTTGTGAAAAAAAACAATGGTCTAAGCTGTGTTTACAGTCTGGGCAAAGGCACAGTGTGTGTGAAATTAATGCTAACAAACGATATTGTTTTTCTTGGAAATTAGCCTTGTGTGGTTCCCAGCATTTATTGTAAGTTCCTGAAAGGTGAATGAATGGAAGAAGGGCCGCATGACAAAGACGTAAAACCACACAGCAGTCCGACTTCTGAACATTTTTGAGTCATTTTGGCTGTTTGTGAATTTACCACTCAAACTTATGAGTCAGTATTTCCTTCGAATTTAATTTAATTTTACTTCATCTAACTCATGCGCTGGACTATAAGCTAAAGACCCCCTGCTTTGGATCAAGATGTCTGACCTACATGAGCAGGCTCATCCACCAGGATAAAGAGGGGAATCTAGACATGTTGGTATGTTCACCTAAATCCATGTCAAATTAACTTTAATTGTTTGGGAGGCCCCTTTTTCTCAAAAACTGGGTCATGTACTTAAAGGTCCAGTTCGTAGGATTTAGCGGGGCATATGGGCAGAAATGGAATATAACATAAAAAATATGTTTTCTTTAGTGTATAGTCACCTAAAAATAAGAATCATTATTGAATGTTTTCAACGGTTTTAATCACCTGGTCTCTTTGTTTTGGAGCGAAAGAGACCTCTGAGTATAATTTGGCTCCTGTTAAAAACCTCCTGAGCAATGACCACTGAAGAAATTCTAACAAGGAGAAGTTTCAGCTGGTTGCAATCTGCAGTCCTCACTGCTAGACACCACTAAATCTTCCTAAATCTCACACATGGTTCCTTTAACAGACATCCTTTTGACCTGGGGGTTTATCCAAATTTTATGGCTTATGAGTCAGTAAAATACTTACTCCTTAAAAGTGAGATTTTGATAGTGAAAAAAAAAAAAAAGATGACCTAAAATAACTTTTAACACCTGTCTTTGGTTACTGAAAAGATAACGACTGGGTGCTTTGAATTTCAAAAGGGCACTTTTTTTGATAAACAAATAGGAACAAATCTCCAAGCCAAGCTTAAACCAACTGCAGCAAAAAATTACAGTGATGATTAAGCAATGGATAAAATTTCTAAATGTCAAAAAAATCCCTGAAAAGCCACCAACCCACCCACTGTACTTTCCACTCCTGTACATGCCTCCTCTTTCTTATAAACGTCTTATCAGTGTTATATGTCAGTCTGCTTTGATGCATCCTGCACACTGACTCAACTCATACCTTCAGATGTCATGAAAATGCCCCTGAACGCCTCTCTGATCATTTAAAAGTAGACTACTGAATGCCTCACCCAGCCAGCCCTCCGAAGATGTCCTTGACGTAGGAGTAGTCTCCCCCCGACTTGGGGATGGTGACACCCAGCTCAGCGTAGCACAACGCCCCGATGGCTGTGATGATGCCCGTGATGATCCAGACGATTAGGGCCACGCCCACAGAGCTGGCGTTCTCCATCACTCCCTTCGGACTGACGAAGATACCTGAGCCGATAATGTTACCTGATGGAGAGAGAAGAGAGGGTGTCAGGTTTCAGTGCAGAAACAGGTTGTTGTCAGCTTTGTCTGAGAAGCTGGAGTGTTTACATATGTGAATAAGCAGAGCTGAAAGCAAAGTGTGTTTTTTATGGGGTTTTTTTTTTTTTTTTTTTTTTTGAGGCATTTAAAGGTGCAATCCACCCTTTTCCTACATAGAAATTGGTTTAGCTGTCATGAGAAGTACAACTCAGCCTGTGAAAAAAGTTTTATAATATCTGTTGTAGCTCTGGGTGAACTTTGTGGGGTCTTGGGCTTGAAAGCCTGGACAACAAACTGGCAGGAAGTCAAAAAATATGCCATGCAGTTGCATTATGAGAAGTGTAGGCTCTAGGATTTTGGAGCTTGACCCATATTCGGAAATAAAAGCCAACGCATCTTTCTTGCTAAAGGAATTTTGACCATTATTTTGTTAATATTATGCGTTTCTTGCAGGATCTCTAACTTCAAGTCTTTCTAGTCATAAATATGTAATAAATTTTGTCATTTTTTTGGGCATCTATTCAGACTTTTAAAGTGTAAAGTGTACAAGGGCAGTATAAGTATACGATGGCCGATTCCTTGTGTCGCAGCAATTTTTGAATTAATACCATGTGTTACACAGTTTTAGTACTTAACTTAAGCATTTATGCGGGAATTAATAAAAATGGTTCCTCCACAATACCACATTAAGACACCAATACCTTGCTATACTTTTGGTAGCAACATAATGCATACCAATGGATGCCTTAGGTTGTATAGTTTCACATGATACCACTACCTTTGTGCTAGCGAAGATCGCCAGTGCTCCCACAGGTCACAGCGAGTTCACTACGGAGCTAAAACACGCAGTAAATTAGCCTAGTTTAGCGTAAATACTGGTATCAGAGGGAAACAGCTAGCCTAGCTTTGCCTTAAGTATTAAAGTTTGCCTACCCTCACCTCTAAAGTTCATTAATTGATTCATTTATTCTTGTTTGTTGACTTAAAACACAAACGGAAATGTACAAGTAACAAATGCACAGGTTTTATTTGTGTCTTGGCAACCGAGAGACAACAAGACTCTAAGACGTCACTGCACCCGACTGTTAAGCAATTAGACAAACCAGCCAAAACCACAAACTGTCATTTTGCAATTTCTGTTTGTATAAGCTAGCGAGGTACAGCCTGTTAATCAGAGTATGCTAACTGCACAGTCAGAGCGGTGATGCAGCCGCTGAGCCATCAGGCAAAGTGGGGAGCTGTAATCTGCTGACTTAGCACAGCTATGAGGAGATGGAGCAAGACAGAGAGCGGGGTGAAAGAGTACAAAGAGGAAGGAGGAGGGATGTGAGGTAGATGCAAAGGGGGGAGAATAATGCCCTGACAGATTCAATGAGCATCAGAGCACCAGGCACTTTACACAGGGGCTGAAAGATGGACGGACAGGTGTTTGGGGTTCCAGCGCAACGTTAAAGAAGCCGCCGGACAGATTTACTCCCGTCTGACGAGGCTACGACAGAGCCGAGGTCAGGAGCCTCCAGTCAGATTCAGCTGACTGTGCTTGAACCCAGGGGCCAATAAAAAAGGTGTCAGGGTCAAAGGTTGAAGGTTTTAAATCATAACTGAATGATAGGCTGAGATTATAGGCATTTAACAGTACAAAAGTCAAAGGTGTGAATGATCTGTCACGTTCTGCCTGCAGAGTGTGTAGTGTTGACATTATGTGTAATTTTTCCTTCTACAACTGCCAATGAATAATAATTTATAACTTGCAGCTGTATATCAAACTAGGTGTGTCATATAACAACATAGTAGCATTGATTTACATCTTTTATCGTGTAAAAATGGAAATAATTGCTGATTTCAGCTTCTCAAATGGATGATTTACAGTTTTTCTTAGATTAGTATGCTTGCAAGTTGAATTCCTTTGGTGTTTTTAGCAATTAGAAATACAAATATGGATTCTATTGCAACTTTAGGTCCCTGAAATCCTTGAAATATAGAAATCAAAGAAGAAAAAAAGCCTCTTTTCATGTATATACTTGTAATGAGGGGCCAGAAAGAGTCATTACTGAACAGATTAGGTAATGATAGTAAAAGAAATAATCATTATCTGCAGACAAACAGGCTGAAATGTTGATGCTACAACACCCAGCACCTAAAAGAGAGGGCTTGTAACTGCATCTGCTTTCTCTGAATCTGAACATGTGCCAAACCGTTTCCTCCCCTGAAAGCATGTGGGCATGCAAATTAGTTAACAGACTCCATATGCATCATGTGCGAGTGGTGAGGACAGCCGCTCATTTATGTAACTCCAGTTGCAGGTAAAAGGTAAAAAGACGACAAACAAACCATCCCGCCCCTGATTAGGTTGACATCTTTATGGCAGCGGTGGTCCGCACTGCATGACCTTTGACATCGAGGGGGTTAAAAAGCAGCTATGTGTTGACTCAGCACTTTCCTCTGTTGCAAACTCACTGATATGCTACTGCAACATAAAGTTTGCAGATAAAGGTAACGTGCCAGATCTGGTTTGAATGAGTTGATATTTAGACTTTTATGTAAGGGCGACAAGCGGGTGCTTTTGAGCAAATGTGCACGCTTGCATGTTGCGTGTTGGTGTCATGTGCATCACTGGACTCGAGGGTGTGAGACATGCTGACTAATGTGGAATCTCGTCAGGTTTCCTGTTCTTGTGGTCACTTTTAACATCCTTTCTGCTCCAAACAGGCCAAGAGGGAACATGTCATTTTTTCTTTTAAAACAACATGCTGTTGCTAAATTCTGTCTTGACCTAAATCTAAGACTAACTGCATGTTTGTTTCAACTCTAAAGCTACAGTTGGTAACTTTTATGAAATAAACTTTTTGTCATATTTGCTGAAACTGTCATTATATTCTGAAAGAAGTACATAAGAAAAAATCAGGCCCCTCTTCCTCTTCCTACTGTTTCTAATGGTATTTACTAAAATCTTTTGCAGCACATGGAGCCAAAGAGTCCCGAACATGGCTGGTAATTATGTCAGTCTCTACATGTATGTTGTCAAATTGTCAAACTAGGCAGCGCTGATCAAATATGAATCAAGATTCTGTTACTGCATTGCCAATTTCTTGCCGCAGATGTTCTTAGAAATATTTCTGTGTAC
>JAPZEB010000016.1:14857121-14871486 GCA_029783705.1 Chaetodon striatus
GTCTGCCAAAAAGCCTAAATCCCAAATGTATTTACGATGATATAAAACCGTCAAAAGAAGGCATCCTCACATTTGAGAAGCCGAAATAGAGAATATTTGGTGTTATGCTTAATAAATGTCCTAAATAATTACACAGTAATCAAAATTGTTGTAATGAATGTAATAAAAGGACAGGAAACATGTACAGCTCTCAAACAAATACATCAGTAAACTCAACATAATACTTTAAACCCCCTTGAATAAGAGAGGAAAAGTTGTGTATTCAATCCAAAGGGACTTTTATACTATGAGCTCACACAAGAAAAATATTTAGCCTGATTTTAAATCAAACTGAGTTGTGGAGGAATGTTTTGGAAATGTTGTCCTCCTGCTGAGATATGTGCTTCATCCTTTAGGCCAGAAATGCCAAGGGATATGAGGAATGTGTTGTCACCTGTAGCTACTGTATCTGCTGCTCCTGCCCGCTGTCAGAGGATGACAGACAGGTGAGAGAACAGGTGTGTGTGTGTGTGTGTGTGTATAAATAAAGAGGCTCTCATTTGACATCCTTCGCCATCGCACTATCTTGACCTGAGTGTTTTTGCTTTTACAGGGAAAGAAGGAAGAGAAGAAGAGCGTGGAAGAAGCGAGAGGTAAGTGTCTTACTAGCTGAGGTTTAGTGTCTGACCTCCTGTTATTGTGCAACGTACTTTAATCTTGATGAGGATCAAGTGTTTTAGCCACTTTGCCAGTGGCCAGATGGTATTTTTGTCGAAGTGCATGTGATCAAGGGACAGCGTCAGCATCCTCAGAGTGCAAACCACAGTAAAAACTATAATCAGATTCTCTGACTTGCACTTTTACCGTCAATGTCTTTTTGTGTTCTGTCCAATATTTCTATGCTCGGTGTGTGCCTGCGGACAGTTGCAAACCGAATGTGTGACTCTTTGCGCGCATCCGTCATCATGTGTGCTTCCCGCAGATCCTTAAAAAATGTCTTTATTTTGGTTTTTGAAAGTCACTGTCTAAAAAAGGGGGCCTTAAATTGTCTGGAATTTTAGAAAGGCAGACATTAAATTTGATCTGCGGCAGACTGACTGAGCAAACGTCTGCTTATTTGTTCTGTCTTTTCTGTATTTTGTTTAATTTTATATCTCTCAACAATGACAGTTTCCACTGCTTTATTTGGATTTTAAATGGTTTAGACTGCTAAATTACTGGCTGCAAGTCCTCTGATGCCTAGCTGCAGATTTTAAAGGATAAGTTTGGTATTTTTCAACCTGGATTCTATTTTTCCAGGTTTTAGTGTCTCAGTGACTAATGGGAACAACATTTTTTTTTTTTTTTAAATTGGTCTAGGATTGAGCAAGAGGGCTGCAACAGGCAGGGGCCAAATGGGCTTAAATGTAATCATATGGGGCTTGTATGCATCATCAATTTATGTCCACTAAAAGTGCTCGTTTTTGCTGCTGACAGTTTCTGAGAACATTATAGAAAGGATCCCTACAGATATAGACCATTTTGTTAAAGTGTAAGATCATTTTTGCTTAATGAGAAACAGCGCTGAAGTCACAATTGCCAAATTTACCAGACTCTATTTAAAGTAAATAGTAATTTTATCATTGCGAAACACACTTTATTGATTCTATGCATGCTAAAATTACTGTTTATTTCAGTGGAGTGTGGTGGAATTGGTGATTTTCGGGACTGTTTCTAAGTAAAACTCTTTAACAAAAAGGTCTATCTCTGTAGGAATCCTTTCCATAATGTTGTCTGAAACTTAAAATAACAATCTGAGCCTGTCACTGGCAAAAACAAGCACTTTCAGTGGGCGTAGACTGCAGCTTGTTTCATGGCTGCCGGCTGCAGCGCTCTCCTCATTACTGGACTCATTTCAAAAATTGTTGTCCAAGTAGGGTCCAGGTTAGAAAATACTGAAGTTACCTTTTAATAATGAGGAAGAGGAAAGTGTTTCTGTTCTATGCCTCAAAAGTTGAAGATAAGAAAGCCTCAACAGTCTTTCTTTTGACCTTTTTTGTCATGAAAATTGTATTTTTTAATCTGTCAAACATCTTAAAAGTAATTTAACCTGTGCTCAAAATGAGTAGATATCTTCACAGAAGTCTTGCACAGGACATATAAGCCATATATATATAAGCCAACACACAACCCCCCCCATCAACACGTACTCACAAGCCTCCTCTTCATCCACCACCCCCCTGTCTCCCTTGGGACCCCCATGAAAGTCTGGTGAGGGGTCTCCAGTGCCAATAAGCAGGAAGTCACAGCTGTGCTCATCCCCCTTTCAGCATGTGTGAGAGCAAGGGTGTGTGTTTTTTGTGTCTCTATCTGCGTCTGTGTGTGGATCTGGGTCAATGTGTGCGTGTGTGTGTGTGTGTGTGTGTGTGTTACAGTCTTTATATTTCTGTGTTTGTGTCTCAGTCAGTTTATCTGGCCAGTATGACGCTACTTTCTATTCCCACCTCTTTGGTGCAGAAGTTTCCAGAGCCGTTAAATGAGAGAGACAGAGAAAGGCTGGCTTATACAGGCTAATAAACACTCTGTGTGCCTGAGCTGTGTGTCATTGTGGCTAATGGACTGACTGCACTGGACTGCTCTGGTGGAAACACACACACACACACTCACACACGCGCACACCCTCTGACAACTTTCTGCTTTTTTTATTGTTTCTGTCACCTCCTCTTGCTCTTTCCTGCTATATTTCTTTACTTTCTCCTTTTAATAATCTGTATCTGTGTGTTTCTCTCTCTGTACACTGCATGGCCAAAAGTATGCAGACACTTGTCCACATAGTCTGAGTCTCAGGCTGTTTTTTTGGTTTTGAGCTGCACGTCTTATGATCCGATTAGAGCTTAAACAATTGAAAAATCGTCTGTAAATTCATCTCTAATTATTTTGCTAATCAATTAATCATTGAAGGCATTTTTTATGCAACAAAGCTGCACTGGTTTCAGCTACTCCACTTGAAAAGATTTGCTTCATTTCTCTGTATGTGTGCTCTACTGTAGGTGATCGTAAATTGAATTTCTTGGGTTTCAGACTGTTTCTTGAAAAAAACAGGACTTTTGAATACATCAGCTTTAGCTGTGGGACATTTTGATGGACATTTTCATGACACACAGCAGTAAATGAGACAAATAATCTGTGAAAAAAAATCATGTTCCTCGAAATCCTTGTAGTGCTACTAATGGCACCTGCTAGAATCCACTGCGTCTTTTGAAAACAACTAATCAGAGCTAAGGAGTGATGTCAATCGCTCCATCGTGGTCAAACTATCAAACTAGGTAGCAGTAATTAAATATGAATCATACCTTAGTGTAATGTTTAGCTGTAAAATGAGAAAGTTTGTGGCCTGTGTGCCATGTTGGAGGTAGCTAAGCAAAACAAAGCACCACCCACTGGCCGATCACAAACTTTTTCTCGGCCTCTTGGCTCCACGTTTGATTCTAGCAAATGCAGATACTGACGCGCAGAGGCACCTTTCGTGGTGATATGATACACACCGGAAGGCGGCAGTTGCTGACGCAGCAGGCAACAATCCACGTCGTCAAATACCGCCGCTTTGTCAGTTGATGTTCATGTGAGATACCAACACACAAAAACACCTTTGGCGCACCAGCTGATGGCAGTTTGTGATGTTGCCTGCAACTACGTAGTATAAAGATCAAGGGGGTCCTTATGGATTGGGTGGGAGGGGTGGTGGATGAGTCAAACAAACTCCAGGCTTTCACCTGGGAGCAAGCTGCTCAGTTTACTATGTGAAACCAAAAGTTAATGAAGTTATTTCACTAACAGCGTAGTGTGCTGGTAGGTGCAGCATACTACGGTAGTGATGTATGTCACATTATGTACGTCACATGACGTCAGTAACAACTGTACTTCTTTTAAGCCAAGCCATGATGTTTTTCCCAAACCTAACCACGTGCTTTTGTTGTATGAACTTAAGTAAATAAATGAAAAAATGAGGTATTTAGATATTGTAAGTCCATTTAAAAAAGACTGAAAGAATTTAAAGAGCAGAAATTGCACATTTTCTGTGAAAATGGAAAATGTATTTTGAAAAGTTACTATGCATTTAACAAGCACACGTTGACATACTGTCCCATAATATCCAAAACTGATGCAGGAAGGTCCCTAATGTGTCATATTTTGACACTTAGGTCCAATGACAGAGTGGCAGTATTTGACGAGTTTCAAATTCCAATATATTTTTTTAAAATTCCATCAGCTAGGTTTCAAGATCTCGTGGAAAGCCT
The DNA here is from genome assembly GCA_029783705.1 of Chaetodon striatus. NCBI lineage: Eukaryota > Metazoa > Chordata > Actinopteri > Chaetodontiformes > Chaetodontidae > Chaetodon > Chaetodon striatus. Next base: position 14,861,378 of record JAPZEB010000016.1, read on the forward strand.
TTCCTGAATGATGCAGTCTGTTATAGCAGCAGATTAATGTGTAGAGTTTTGTCATACTTTTGGCCATCTAGTGTATCTCAGTTTTTCCTTTGGTCCCTGTGACCATCTCCCTCACCTCTTTATTTTCTGTCCCTTGTCCCGTTTCCTTCTCTGACTCTTTCTTCTTCGAGAGCCTCTGCAGCTCCTTGTGAAGCCAGCTCTTTGCTGTAAATCTCAGGCCTTTGGTTTAATAGGCGCAGTGTGCCTCTGTAACACCGGCTGCCTTTGTTTTGGTTACAGATAAAATCACTGAAGGAAAACACGGCAGCAGAGAGAGAAGGAGAAAGAGGGAGAGGCTGTAAGAGACCGAAAAGATGTAGAAAAACAGCACAGTGAAAGAGTGTGTGTGAATCCCTGTGGAGCAGGAAGAAGTAGACAAATCCAAAGAGTGGAAAGGGCAGTTCTTCCCTCCTCTTTTTTATTTCTTGAACAAGATACAAAAAGAGAAAGAGAGAGGGGAGGAGGGAGAGGAAGTGATAGCTGCTGAAAGAGTGATGATTTGACAAAGCACGTATCCAGAGCAGACTTAACTACTTCCTAACTCTGAAGGACAGATCGAGATTTCAGACCTTCCTGCGAACTCTGCCAAACTCTGCATCTGTCTGATGTTAAATCTTGTCTGAGTTTTTAATCTGACTTATCTTTATGCCCTCTCCCCCTGTCATCCCACCTTTCATTCTCACTCTGTTTGATCTCATTGTGATGTTACCTTACGTGCAGGCCGTGGACATGTGGAGTTGATCACAGCGAGTGTTGGTGATGTTTTTTTTAAGGGGGGGGTGGGTTAAATGTTGACAAGTTGACAAGCAAGGCGCTGCACTGACATCGAACCTCACTCCACTGTCAGGACGAGAGAGACAGACAGAGAGAAGGGGGTGGGGGTGAGAGACACAGAAAGAGATAGGGAGAGAGGGGGAGGTGAGAGAAAAGGAGGAGGAGAGATGAAGAGGGAAAAAAATGACTTCACGGCCACGGCTGGACTGCCCCCTTTTTCCCCCTCAGCCTCTCTCTGTCTCTCAACTTTTTTCCTCCGTCCTCCTCCGTGTGTTTTTTTAAATGATTTGGGAGAAGAGGGGAACAAGCATTCAGAGCTTGGCTGACGGTGCAGGCAGGAGCGTCACAGAGAAAAAAACAGGAGCCTGAGGGGCAGCACATCGGGACTGAAGAGGATTGAAGAGGCTTGGGGGTTTTTTGGATCTGATGCACAGGCTAGAAGATTGACTTTCAGTCACAAGAGGCAGGAAGAAGGGGAGAGAAATGACTTATAGATTTACATAGACTTTTAAAAAGCTTTGAACAATACGTATACACATACAGACTGTAGAAAAAGCAAGGAAAAAGCCAGATATCCAGGTTTATTTTTGTAGAAAAGACAGGAAGGCAAATATCTTGTGAGCAAGCTTAAACATTTTTCCAGACGGGACCGGAGTTTTCTTCCACTGGAGAGAGAGAAAGAAGCAGATGAACAGAGGCACATTTTGAATGAAAAGAAGACTCCTCATCTTCATTCAGCAATGCTCTTGAGGAACTCTGCACTGAACTGTTGCTGTCTGCTATGCTCCTGGACGCTGACACAGGCATAGGACACATTTAAATTCACTGAACTCCTCTTGAGAAGAGGATCCACGTTGATTTTTTCATCTTTAAAAGTCTTTCTTCAGTGCAGGTGTTGTGCTGACTCTCACTATGTTTCCTCAAAGGTACTCTTTAACACCATCATGGACTTCTTGCCTTTTGGTGTTGTGCATCCTGGATGTATGGACCACAGCCTGGCCGGCTGCCCAACAGTCCCAACCCCAGCAGCAGTCCCGCCGGTCCAGGCAGATGCCACCCCTAACCTCCTCCTCGTCAGCCGGCAACCTGTCAGAGAGCGCTGAGAGCAAAGTGGAGCGCCTCGGCCAGGCGTTCAAGCGGAATGTCCGTGAGCTACGGGAGAAAAGCTCCTGCCTGGATCTGGTCTTCCTGGTGGATGAGTCGTCCAGCGTGGGGGCCAACAACTTCCTGAGCGAGCTGAGGTTTGTGCGCAAGATGCTGTCCGACTTTCCCGTTGCTCCTGAGGACACGCGGGTGGCGTTGATCACCTTTTCATCCAAGACCCATGTAGTGACAAGGGTGGACCACATCTCAGCGCCCAAGTCCCACCAGCACAAGTGTTCCCTGTTCAACCAGGAGATCCCGGCCATCAACTACAGAGGAGGGGGCACCTACACGAAAGGAGCATTCCAGAGGGCAGCGGTGAGTGTCACATGTCAGTCTGTGTCTGCTTATGCATATGTTGATTTCATGCCCATTGCATTTTATAAATGAACCTGAGCATGCTTTTCAGAAACCTCTGCCTTATGTGTGACTGCTCAGTGTCTACATGTGTGTGTGTTTGTGTGTATGCAGCCTGCTGTGTGTGTAGGGAGTAATTGCGGCTTAGCAAGGTTGATGTTAATGAGGCCCTGCGTGGCCTCGCTGTTGCTGCTCTTGCTTCCTCTAAATTACACACCAGCAGATAGTGAGTGGAAGCCGCTTGCCTCCTAATTGTTCAGGAGTTTCCAGTGATAAAAATACCATTAAGTGGGAGCGCAGACAGCGATGTATGCACCTACCAACCCATGCATACACAAAATGAACTGTATGTAGGTAACAGTGAGCAATAGATTCAGAAAAGTGCAGCGACCAGCAAGACACAGATGTCAAGTTAAGACAGTTTAGTTGGTTTGTGAATCATCATGAATTTGTTTTAGAAGCAGGGCTTTTGGGGGTTATGCAGGGTTACATGGGGTCAAAATGTTAGCTTGTTTATGGTTTGTTGATTTGAGCTGCCTGACATCCAGCCGCGCACAGTCACACTCAAACACACACACGCACCGAGGACATATGGCACAGTTCATCCGTCAAGTCCAAACAGCCCAGCTGTAAAAGCTGTGTTGGTGGTATAGGGGCTGGTTCTGTATAAACACACACACCTCGGCTCATGTCTCAGATCTGCCTTCAGTCGGGAGCATGAGAGCATTCTTTAAGCACACACAGGACCGGATTCAGGTGCTTTTGGGGTCTGCAAACTTGCTTAGAGAGACTGTGGCCTGTAACTAAGCTATGTCATGTTATTTTACAGTCTGCTGATAGCTGTTGCATCCACACAGATGGAGGACCATCATGGCTGGGTGACAAAAATGCAAAATAGATGTTATGACTGGGTGCACTGAAGGCGGAAAACCTCTTTAACACCGACGCAATCATGTGATAGATGTGAGAATAGCTAAGATTGTTGCTGTGCAGTGATGTGGTGTTGAATAAAAAGGTTGTTAAAGTGCGACAAAGACAATACCAGCTGGTGATCATCATAAGGCAAATGAGCCAGCACATATTGAGACTTGAATGACTGTTTGAATGTCCAATTGAGACATCCTGTTTTGGTTCAAACACAGTCACAAAATGAAAGTTGTGCCGGCGTTTGCATCGTGGGTGTCCAGGCAACTTTTAACTACGACGTTGACATGGACAAATGATAAACAATGACACACTTGCGACATTAACCCCAGTCTCTTGGATGGAAGTCCTGTGCTTGACCCATTTATCCAGCACAACTTCCTCTCCATGTGGACTTTGTCACTCTTTATACTACGACACCTGACTCCTGGCGGAAAGCCCTGAAGGCTACTTACTCTTCCATGTGTCAGTCAATAACAGTTAAAAAAAAAAGACTTCTGACAAACACTACAGACTTTAAATGATGAGGCAGGAACATAATTTACATGTAGATATACATATAGGCCTTAAGTAACTAGGGATGGAAATTGATATGAGTTTATTGATACCAATGCCATTTTTTATTCTGCTTTATCGCTCTGATTCTTTATCGATCTTATTAATTCCTGGTCAGTTTTCTGTGTGAAAAAAATGTAAGCCTGCGTAGGTTTTTCAACATCAACGCAACTATTTTATTATCTCTGAGTGTGGACACAGTGTAGAGTAGAAAAAAGGTTAACATGTGACACAGCACAGCACTGATGTTATTATTACATAGGATATTTATCTTTGTTAATGGACAAACAGTTGCACTTGTGCATAGAGAGTCAAATACATGGCATCCCTGGAACTTAAGCCCATGTTGTGTAGAAAGATGTTTCAGCATCACATGCTGGCATCAATAAAAGGGAATGATAAGCTCGGAGGCACAAGATTTCCATGGATTGGACAATTTTGGAACCAGTTCTCAACTGGAACTCAACTTGATTCCTATCTCTGTGAGAAATACTAGTCTTTGGACATGGAGTCACAATGTGGACATCTGTTTACAACCAAACACATAAATGGTCAATAAAATAGTGTTGTATTAAAAAAAAAACAGAAAGGAAAGAAAAAGATGCATGCATTTGCCTTTTTCATAGCAATATTATGATTTTGTAAGAGAGCTTCTGACTGCACAAGTTTTGGGTGTGTAAACAGCATCAGTATCTGGCCGTCCTCCTCATGAGTGTGTTGCATTTTTTGGCATTGACTGCAACCATTTTTGGCCAGGGACACAATGTCACTGTCCAACCAGTGTTTGCTGGGTTTCTAAGTTTCATAAGTATTGTATCAATGTTTCTAAAGCGAGGTGGTTGTCAATACATGTATATGAGCTTACTTTGTCATTAGGAGGTGAAGGGGCTGGTGATGGTGCGTGGACGAGATGGCCTTCAAGCTGCAGACCAGTGCAGGTCACAGTTAAAGACCAACAGAGAACAACATTAACATGTGGCTGTCCACCTTTCAACCACGTTTCGCTGTTTGTCTTCCAACCACAGCCATTTTTGTCCAGGGACACAATATCACAGTCCAACCAATGTTTGCAAAGAACCGTCAGCTTCAGTAATAATATATGCAGAAAATTATCACCATGAAACCCAAGTCACTTTGATGCTACAGCACTAACTTTCCATGAATGCACTGTAGACAATAATAAAATTGCGTCAGCCTAGTTTTATAGACAAAGAGGTAGGCAAGCAGAATTCTGGCGGGTTTACCTCTTCAATCCATCCCTGTTTAAAGCTAATAGCCTTGGACCGTATACTCCGGCTTAGCGCTGAAAGCTTGGCCCTCAGGACAGGTTTTCAGCTCGCCCTCCTCTTAGTTAAGTGCTGATAAGGAGACTGCTGGCTGCATCCCAGCTGCTAAAGACCACAACAATACCAAGAAAAGGCTTTCTGGGGGAACTTTAGGGCCTTTATCACTATTCACAAACACTCAGAATGTTTTGGGTGATTTATCAAGTGATGTAGTATTCTACATCAGCCAAAGATGGCTTTAGAAGAAAAGCAGGGCGTACCGCTGCTCAGGCTCTTAAGTCGGCTTCCAAACATTGTTACTGATTCAAAGTCTGATTAATATAAAAGATTAAATTTCATTCTTTTATTCTCTTATCATAGCCAACAAACCCTGCTGTATTTCTTTTCAGTATGGCATCTGCATGGTGAAAGTCCGTAGGCTGACTCGAGCGATGTATGAGTAATGGGAGAGCTACGTGCAGCCTACACAGAGCTGAGATTTTTTTTTGGAAAGATAGATGAGCCTAGCAGATACCGACCAAGGCTCAACCGGTACTCCAGAAAGCACCCCACACCTGACAGATTCAGTCTGACGTTTACTGTGTCTTGACATGATCGAGGAAGTGATGTTAAGAAAAGCAGGCCTGCGTGTGATTTATCGTCTGATCTCTGCGTTATTTTATCTTCCGTCTGAATCTGACTGGAAAGAGAAAAAAGGGGCATTTGTCGTCTCTTTCCATTAGCTGCATAAAGGATGGGTCTGCTAACACTAATCTACAAAGCGCATATCCGCCTGTCGTCGTGCACCGACTGAACTATAGGCCCACTGTCTCAGTGTGTGTCAAATTGGAAATTTTGCGGTGTGTGCGAGTGCATGTAATTAGTGATTTTTGCCCGTACATGTGCCATCATGTGCTGTGCTCCTGTGTATCCATCTGAGGCTTCAAGGGAAAATCAGGGGTGTGTGTGTGTGAACGTGTGCATCTGTGTTAAAGAAAGAGAGACAGTGAAAGCAAAAGAGAGAGAGGGGATAATTGATAATTGCAGTATAATAATAATAATGCCATATTTTATTCCTTTGGCTGGTCTTGGCTGTTCTAAGTGCTGTAGAAAGCTGGGATCCATTAAGAGAGACATTTTTCCACCAGCCGTGCATGTAGAGACAGGGCTCTCCTCCAGCACTCTTCATCTCTGTCTCACTCTGTCTCTCTGCTGTCTGTCTGTCTGTCTCCTGTCTCTCTTTTCACCTAATACATCAAACAGTAGGTTTGAAGCATCAATACATGTAGGATCCAAAATAAATTCTGATTCAGGGGTGTCTGATTTTTTCTCACTTTGTTTACTCAAATAATTCTTGAGCTCTCCCTAATGATGTCATATCCGACCACATCCAAAGGCAAACTTGTTCAGAGCTATTCAGAATGGTTTACCTCTTAAGGTGTGGCAAGAAGCCTGCCTGCCATAGGAAGTGGTGAGACGCAATTAATTGGAGAAATTTGACTTTCTGACAGCCTTTCCTTGAAGGCATTCATGGCTTTGCGCTCGAGTTTACACTTGAAATGTAATCAAACAGGCTGATACAACTGCCGGCCCGCGGGCCAACTCCGGCCTGCTGATTAATTATGTTCACAAATAAATCTAATTAAAACCCGAAGAGGAAAAAAAATCATGTAAATAACAGACATTTTGCCTCAATACATCTTTTATACCAACAGAGCGCTCCTGTGCCACTGGCCTAATTTCTTCTGAGCCTCACAACCTGCCAGTAGGTTTGGAAGTAGGGCTGGACAATATGGAGAAAATCAGAAATCTCAATATTTTTGACCAAATACCTTAATATTGATATTGTGAGGGTATTGTAGGGTTGACTGTTGGTGCTTTCACAAAATATTTACACTGAGATTTTTGATAAATAATCACCAGTCATGTGGATATAAAGGAAATAAAAGAATAGCTAGAACAGTTTAATAAGTTCAGAAAATTACATCACTTTAGTGTAATGCAGCCTTTCAAACCAGGAAAAGACAACACCTATGATACTATGATATCCAAAACCTGAGACGATATCTAGTCTCATATAACAATATTGAAAAAAACTGCCAAAATGACACCATTCATTATAGCCAGAAACAGTTTAAACAGTAATTATTGTCTGATTTTCAAGTTTCCAACTGTCACTGAATGCGCCATGTGTAATCAACGCTTCTGTCAGGAAATGTGGCCAAATTTAAGCTTAACATTGTGATATTTAGTCAAAATCACTTTATTCTTCATCCCTTTTTTAAAATTCATTTAAAATTTTGGCAAAAATAACTCATATTTAAGAACCAGATCCTGTAAAAAACATAGGGAACCACGAATAATTCTGCTGAGACCAGCAGTCATGTGACAAAACTTAAGTGAATCTTTGACTGAGCTGCAGGCAGGTGAGGTTGTAAAAATGTAATAAAAGTTTTGAAAATCTGGCAGTGTTTTGTGACAAGTGTACATACATAATGAAATTATAGCTCAGGGAAACATGCGGCCCCTGGGCCTTTAACTTTCTGAAAATGTGGCCCCTCAAACAGTTTAGTTGAATATCTCTGTAATGGAAGAATGATAAGACAGCTTCAGAGAGAAGTTCAAATCATGCATAGTTTTTTGCACCTCCATGTACAGTACCTGAGCAGTTGTTGCATAAAGTGTCAGATTATTGATTTCAGAAGAACCAAATTTGTTAGACACAGCCCTGAGACACTGTTAGATGATTTGTCAAGCAATTTGTTGAGAGCACACTTAGAGTTGGACGGTTTTTTGATACCAGCGCCAGTGAAGTGCAGATACAAAGTCTGCGCTTAAGAATTGAAGTTCGATACCCAGCCCTTTCCTCCTTCTTTACTTTACTGACATAAACCAGCACATCTCTCTGTGTCTGTATGTTTGAAAAGACATAGATGAGGGTAAATGTCATACACTATGAGTTTATTAAGAGCACAGCACTTTGTCATAATACTTCACAGCGCCTCATTTCAGGATCTGTCTCTCCTCAACCTCACGTTTGACATGATAACCTTGTAGCTGATGACATCACTCACCACGCTGTAGTTTTCCAGCACTTTCATGACCCTCTTACAAAGAAGCTGATTGATGACTTTCAGTAAATGTTTTCTGGCCCCTGAGGAATAACTACCGTACTGTACCTGAGACAGAAGTAGTTCACATCACCTCCTCCAAACTGAATCATATTCCTTTCCTCTCTACTTACTGTAATTGCCCTGAAAAAGTCAATCCATTTTCCTGCTCTTTTTAGCTCTCCTTTAATTTATTTTCCATGCGTTTGCCTTTTACATGACCAAATATCTTCAAGGCAATATGGCTCAAAGCCTTTCATTTTATTCTATTGGTTGCTAGTAATCTTGTTGATCCAGGAATTATAGCTTTTTCCATTGTTGCGTTTATTATAGCTTGCTTTGGATACGAGTGTCAGCTATAAAAATACAGAGAAAGAAAAGACTGTATCTGTAATAGCCAGTTAAAAATCCCCGCCATCACTTGTTTTATGTCTCATCATCTGTCTTCATCCTGTAGATTTGCCTCTGGGTTGCCATGTGTTGCCAGATAAAAACCCCCTCTTGCTCTCTGCAGGCGGGCCCGGCTTTGGCAAAGAAACGCGAGCACTAAACTGGACTTGGCGGCTGTGCTGTGTCAGTCGGCCCTCACAGTTGCATAAGACACAGACAGATGGGCAGCGTGTGAAGAGGGATGACGAGAGAAAAGGAGTGGGAGAGAGATGGAAGAATGAGAGGAAAAAAGTAGAAGAAAGAGGGGAAAAAGCCCTGGATCAAGGAACTGATAGAAAGAATGTGGCTCTTTCTGGTGGTTATTCACAGTAATGTTTTTACCTGACTGTTAGTGTCTCTGCCCGGTTAGACTCTGCCTGAGTCTGCTTCAAAACAGACTTTAGAGCAGTTTACAGGCGTTAGCCATGCAATAAAAAGGAGCTTTCTGCTCAGCCAGACAGTGTGTTTCTGGGACTGAGATCTGTATAAGTTGGACTAGCAGGTGGGATATTTTCCTGAACTTACTTTGTCATCAGGAGGTTGAGGGGATGTTGGATGCCGTGACACCTAGGCAAGACACTTGCCAAGTTGCAGACCAATACAATCCACTGTTTAAGACCAACAAACAACAAAACTGGTTGTTTTTTAGTGAGGCATTGCTGCTTTTCAAGCATCTTTTTAACCACCGAATGTGGGTTTTTGTAGTGACCTGTCGCTGTATTTCCAGCAGGAATTGATCCACAGAAAGTGTGCGAAAAGCAGTTGTTTTTCACCAAGACACTGCTGCATTTCCAGCTGGGATATCTGCTTCAAAAAGAGGTTGTTTTTTTACCAAGAAATCGCCACCAAACCTGGGTGGTTTTTTTTGAGCAACCTGTTTCTACTTTTCAACAGCTTTTGCACCACCAAATGTGGGTTTTTTAGTGACCTTTCACGTTTCCAGCAGCTTTCGTGCCACCAGAATTTGGTGTTTCTCGTGATCTGTCCATACATTTCAGCGGCATTTGTGCCCCAAACTTTGGTGTGTCGTAGCAACCCATCGCTGTGTTTCTAGCGACTATTGTGCCACCAAAATTGGGTGTTTTTTTGCGACCCATAACTACATTTCCAGCGGCTTTTGTGCCATCACACTTGGATATTTTTTAGCAACCTGTGGTTCTGTGTCCAGCAGCTTTTGTGCCATCAGATATAGGTGTTTTTAGCCAAAACACAATCTCTTCCTAACCATATCGTGTTTTTTGTGCCTAAGCATAAACACACGTTAACCACAGCGTTGTTGAAAGGTTAAGACAGGTAAAGTTACGTACAAATGTAATGTATGAGTGGTTTACTGAAATATACAATTAAATTTTTTATTCTGGAAATTGGTTTGGATTCTCCCAGTGACCCTTAATGTGCCCAACTCACGGGGAAAACACACACAGGTTCACCCTCAATATTCACACTCAGACACACACACACACACACACACACACACACACACACACACACACACACACACACAGTTTATAGA
>JAPZEB010000016.1:14880796-14892395 GCA_029783705.1 Chaetodon striatus
GTTTGTCATCTGTCTGGCCACTCCTTTCTTCACCATCATCATCCTCCCTCTGGCCCTGGTCTATTACTTTGTGTTGTCGAGGTTGAGAAATATTTTGAGCCAAACGACCCACAGTCCCGACCTTATAAAGACAATGGCCAAAAAGATATTGCTTGGCGAGTCATAGCTCTGGAGATGGGCTCTTCAGGTGAGAAATTAACTTTTATTAAGGGTGTCCACACATAATTTTAAGCTAATGCAGAGGTAGAAGAGGTGCAGATCTTTCAGTAAAAGTAGTATTAAGTTGTGTGGTAGTTTATTGACAAGCTGCAGGGCAGCATGTCCGGTGAGTGCCAGGGGCGGCACTTGACATGCATCACCTGATGTGCCTTGCCATGCCGCAGCACCAGTGTGTTTTCAGCTTCAGTGGAAATGGCGGTTGTGGATCCTTATTACAATCAGCATTTGACATCTTTAAGTGTCTTCGCTGTACATAAGAAAATGGGATTTTTACACTGTGAATCTTTCACTTTTCTTTTTGTAACTTAGGTATTTCACTTTCTTGTTCTCCAGTGTCCTCCTGGTACATGCATCAGGAGTCAGATACTTTGCCACAGGGGAAACTACCACACACCGCTTCGTCTTTCAGCTCAGGTCCAAAAGAAATTACTCTCTTGCTACTTCAGTCACAATTATCCTCTGCACCTTTTTTCACTCCTTTTAGAAAAATGGGGACTTGGAAAGAGCTCAGCACAGGAGAGTGGAGAGGGCAGTTTTTACACTTCCCGGCTCTGTAAAACACAGATGTCAGTAAAAGCCCCTCGACGGACACAAATGTAATTTCAGACCTTTCCCTATAGTCCTACGCATCCGTCACTGTGTCATTTTTTGCACTTTACCCCTGCAGTTAATTATTCCCCTAAGATGAGGTTTTTAGTTTGATGACTGCAGAGAGGAGGAGTGTAAGTCCTGTCATAAAACTCAGATCTACAGTGTGGATAGCCTGCAGGAGCTGCTGCTAGCTTATAGACGGATTTCACCACTTCAGCCTCTGTTGGACAAACACACTCACTCTGTCATACATGCATCCATCCTTCTGTGCACAGACAACGTGATCCCATTCTACAGATAATGTTTAATTCTATTATATTTTAAAATGTAATGCCTGTTTGACGTTTTTCCCCATCAATGTCACTTTAAGAAGCTGCAGGAGCAGATGATACCTATGAGGCACTTTGCACAGTGTGTTTAAATGGTAGAAACATATTTAATTTGAATTTAGCTTATGCAACATCACCCAAAGTGACCTAAAATTAGCTTCTCTGTTGGATGCAGAAACAAAGTGTCTACAGCTTTACACACTTTGGCCAGCCAGATGCACACACCTACACACACATGTGCCTGTGAACACACTTTCCTACACACATCATGCTCCCTCTCTGAACCTCACACTCTGTTCTTTCCATTGAGCGTGCGTTCTCACATAAACATGCACGCACCTATACACAGATTCCCTCTCACTTAAAATGCTGCTCAGCGATTGATAGGTGCTGCTGACACCAGCCGTATGGAGCTCTATGTGTATGTGAAAGCGATATGTGTAAGGCGAGGGGGTGGGGTGTTAAGGCGGAGAGGTATGGAAGGGCGAGGTGAGTAGGCTTTGAAGAGCAATATGCTGCGTGCAGGGTCAAAGGTCAGGGAGGCGTCCCCAGGGACAGGAACCGACTGTCAGCAGTTTTAGTGGCCTGCATTTAAATGCCATATTAACTATGAATATCATTAGAAAAATAGTGGTTTCTTGATCTCACTGGAAAAAACGTGTTTCCACTAGGCCACCATGCTGTGGAAACCATGATTCTTTTAAAAAAAAGTAGGTTGTCGGGCACATATTTTTTGGATGAAACTTTTTCTGTGTATTGAGCAGTGCCTAACTGATACTTGATTTTTGAGTCTGAATGTGATAATAACAATAATCAGCATTTTATTTATCAGAAACCTTAAAAGATACAGTTAAAAAAAAACAAGCAGTAATTTATTCCAACATAAAATCAAGCAAACCATTAATATACAATAATAATTTAATAAAATAACTGGGTATTAAATGATCGTCATACAAACCAGGTTTGGAATCATCATCAGTATAAAGTCATTATTAGTGCAAAACTCGGTGTGGGTGTAACCATTATACCCAGTTCATACTATCCTACTTCAGCTCACTGGCAGTTTTCGGAGCTCCTCAGCAAAAGCCCCAGATCTGAGGCAAGTTGGCGTTGGCTCGGCCCTTACAAATTGCAGCTTGAGCTCTATATGTAAACTGTTTGAAGACGTGAGCCAAGAGGCTTGCTGATACATCAAAGACGCGAGCTATTTAGCATCTAGCATGCTAAAAATCTGGGGTCTCATTTGTAAAGCAGTGCGTAGGATCCTTACTAAAAATGTACGTACAGACAATAGCCAAAAATGGCGTGCCCCAAAATATATTGACAACTTCTACAATTAGGCCGCTATCTCACCATCTGCGTCACCAATTTCTCATCACCAAAATGTTCATAAGCATGGGTCAAAAGTTCTCCCATCAAGTCTGTTTTTATAGATCCCAACTTTTCCATGGGATGTTAGGAAGTGACATATGCCTCTTTCAGGCCTCCTTTTGTGCGTACGCAGTGTTTATAAATTGGACCTGTCGGTGAGCCACAGCCAATGAGAACACAAGACATGGGTTAAGGACAGAGACAAGCAGCACTGTGATGCTTTTCAAGGTTTGTTTGTGTGTTTGAGAGGAAGAAAGGGAGAGTGACAGAAGGGAAGGAAAGGGAAGGTGAAAGGTGGACTTTTGCAGGCAATAACTACGTGAAACGCTTGAAAATGCTTTGTCACTTTTTGACTTTGATATTTTCTAGGCTGCATGTGGCTGCCTAGAGATAAATAGCCGTGCCCAGCATCTTTTTTGAGGGCTTTGGCATTATTCTGAGGCTGTGCCGAGCGTTTCCTGTTGAAAATCTTTGAACTTTTCAGAGAAGCACTAGTGGTTTCACTGCCGCTTCTTTAGCTACTGTCTGTCCTGAGCTGTACAATCTGTCAGTCAGAAACTATCACAACAAAGTCAGAAAAGCCCTTTTGGGTGAGTAGATCGGCCATACACTGCATGTCGCCTGTGAGTGTTGTGCTTTTATAACCATACGTGTAGTGAACTTGTTGTTAACTGTACAGTCAAGCCTCTGTTAACACAGCCTTACTTTTGCTACCTAGCTAACACTGATGTCAAGATATTGTTGACATAGAAACAAAACCACACATTGCACCTTTTTTTTAAGTAATCCCCAGTTCCCTGCCCTCCGCAATATCTAGTCTCATGTCACAATAGGGATATATTGCACAGCCCTAGCGGCGGTTCCTCCTGGCAAATTACCTAGTTGTGTATGATCCCTTGTCTCCGCACAGTCATAAAGTGTGAAAACTACAACGAGTTAAAGACTCTTGATAACCGGCAAGCTGTGTAGTGTGAACAGTGCCGCAATCAGACGGCATTTAAAGGTCTAGAAAGATTCAATATTAAGCAGGTGGCAGAATGGACAAAGGCTCTACACCTCATAGTCAAGTGGGCAGATGGTGAAGCGAGTTGGGTGGCAGAACGGGATCAGGATCTATTGATATTGGATATTGATATATGAGTTGACATGATCTTTCTCAGCAGATGAACTTTCAATCCCAACAGAAACATTTCTGATAAGCATCCTTTAAACTGGTTACAAAGAAAAACAACCATACATGTACTTAGCGGGACAATATACATTTGAGAAATAAATTATCAACGCTCTCTGGTGGAGAGAGTAGGTACTGACAATAAAATCTCTGGCATTTCTTTGCTGCAGTATTTATCAGCTGAAATGGGCTCATAACATCTGCCATGCCGATGTATCACTTGGCCTCTGATACTGAAAGACAAACATGCATTTTCAATAAAGGAATTAACTGCGTTTGATGAGTGAACTTTTCATCTTGTCACAGACGCTGCTCCGTGCTCACAAAACAGGATTAAGTCCACAACTTTGTGATTAAAGACACAGAAAATCTTTAAGCATAAGGATTTACTTTGGCATCTTGAGATTAGGATTTACCAAAAGCGTCATACATTGGCACCTGAAGAAACCAAAACTATTTCAAAGAGCCAGTAGTGGCAAACTAAATAACATGTTTTTATGGGCTAAGGCGTGTAGGTCTATTAGTAAACCACTTGCTATGTTGAGGTTAGCGTTTGAGAGTGCCAGATTCCACTGGGTTGTTTTCTTTGGTGAGTGAGTGTGTACGTGTTTGTCTGACTGTCTGTACGTCTTTGTTTGTTTGAATGACTATAAGTAGGTAATTGGTACATGGATGTGAACCCACAAATATGCCTACATCCTGTTGTCTTTATTTGTGTGCTTCTTATGTAATTTCTTTCACATTTGCCAGGTCTGATTATGCAAGATTTTAGTCTTTGGATCTATTATTTGTTCAGCCTCAGTAAGAAACCCTTTTCCAGGTATTTACCCAAATATAGCGGCAAAATATGTGCTCGCCTCAACTTTAATCAGCTCATGTTTGAAGTGCCGTGTGTTGGCAAGAAACCCGTCCCCTAGGACCTGATACTAATCACCCAACTGAGGAGAACAACAAAAGCACACCAATATAATATGTTTCAATTCAGGGTTTTTCAAGCCAACCCACAGATATGTTACATTTGTGCATTACTATGTAGTGGATATGTTAAACCTTTACATTTCTTTATGTTTCAATGCTGTGGTTAACAGGGGGGGTTAGGTTTCAGCATAAAAAAGACTTGGTTATGGTAAGGAAAGGATTATGTTTTGGCTTAAAATGCTTAGTTTTTGTACCACAACCCCTCACCCCACAACAACAACTTCTTATGGCACAATCCTGGCTGGAAACACAGTGATGTATTTGTAAAAAACAACTGCTTTCAGTGGCACTATTTTAGCTGGAAGCGTAGCAATGTCTCTGTAAAAAACAACCACTTTCAGTGGCACTATCCCCGGTGAAAAAATGACAACAGGTCGCTAAAAAACACCCATGTATGGTGGCTAAAAGACTGCTTGAAACACAGCAATGTCGGGCTAAAAAAAAACAACCGTTTTTGTTGTTTGTTGCTCTCTGACAGTGATCTGCAGCTTGGCAGGGGTCTCATCCCAGGTGTCGGGCCATTTGCCATCCCCTTCATGCCCCGATGACAAAGTCAGCTCATATATTATGTCACTTTTTAATTGTTGATCTGATATCGTATGAAATGTATGTAATGTATGTAATGTATCCATGGTTTGCTTAGGCGTACAATGTTAAGATATTCTTCTGGCGTTGGGCCTGAAACACTAAATGCAGGTGTTTCCCAGCAACACTATATTTGTATTGGTGTTTCAGTTTTCTTGGAGAGGAGAGCAAATACCATCAACATCATTGTATGTTCCACATTCCTCTTGATTAATGGTGAGATTTTGTAGAAATCCATGGCAACTCAGGCCGAGTCTATATGATCTCCAAGCAGTAACACCCTAAATATGTCCTTCTTTTCAAATGACCTCCCAGCTTATGCCTCCTCTTAATGTTGTGAGGTCTAATATCAGTGAGCTTACCAATGAGGGCCAAGTCCAGAACAAACAGGAGAATCAATAAATTGAAACTGTACTACGAACGCTGACGTCCCTGCTCTATTAGAAGAAATCTCCACCTACAGCTGGTGCCAAGACAAATAAACCCCTCATAGGGAGGGCAGAAAGAGGGGAACATGAGAAAGAAATGCAACTACAGCAACAACAGTCAACATAACAAAGGAAAATGCTGCGTCTGTCTCCACAGTGTGGTCTGAGCAAAGTCTGGACGAGATGGGATACATTTTCATGGATGCTTTACGCCAGCGACAGTCCCCAAATCATTCCCTGCGTATAAGCACTTTCAGCACGCCAGTCTGGAGTCAAGAAAAGCATCGCGCTTCACCACACTGTTGCCTTTGTTTATTTCAAAATCAAAGCTCGGCCTTAGAGATGATGCTGTGGCTGCTCTCTGCTCGGGTATAGTGAGGTAATGATCTCATGAATGTCAGAAATGTTACATAACTCATGGGATTTCTTCCACTCTTAAAGCGTAATTCTGTTGAAAACGGATTTTTATGTCACATGTAGATCATTTCCAACGCAGCCACAAGACAATTTAGTGGCAGAAAAATGTCCAGCTGTCTAAAATATCAACATTAAGTATCAGGTTTTGCTGTATTGATGCTGAGCAATCATATAGGGATCATCCGTCAAAAGGGAGGCAGTGTTTCTCCACTAACAGCAGCCTCACTTCAGTATAATATCACTCTCACCAGCCTGGTTACCAGAAAAAAATGTTGGCATTGTATGTTTCTGCAAACCACAGATACGTTGCATATCAATGTTTCTAAAGTGATGCAGTTCTGATTACATATGAGTTGGTTTTCTCATCGGGAGATGCACAGCATGGTGAAGGACATGACACCCAGGCAAGACAACTGTCAACTGCTGTTCAAAAACAACAAACAACAGAGTGGTTGTTCTTTAGTGAGACATCAGCGGCATTTTCGGTGGTGATTGCTCCACCAGAACTGGGTGTTTTTTTTATTGAGACATCAGTGGCATTTCCAGTTGTGATTGTGTTATGAAAAGCTGGGATTTTTTGCGAGACATTGGCAGCATTTCCAGATGTGATTCTGATACTGATAGTGGGTGTTTTTTGTGAGACACTGGCAGCATTCCTCGCTGTGATTATGTCACCATAAGCGGGTGTTTTTTAGCGAGACATCAGTGGCATTTTCAGCCATGATTGTGTTACCAAAAGCAGCTGTTTTTTAGCAAGACATTGGCAATATTTCCAGTGATGACTGAGCCACACAAACACTGTGTGAGACATTGGCACATTTTCAGCTGTAATTGCACCTCCAAATTTGGTGTTTTTCAAAGAGACATCGGCAGCATTTTCAGCTGTGATTGTGCCACCAAAACTGGGTATTTTAAGC
Organism: Chaetodon striatus; assembly: GCA_029783705.1. Taxonomy (NCBI): domain Eukaryota; kingdom Metazoa; phylum Chordata; class Actinopteri; order Chaetodontiformes; family Chaetodontidae; genus Chaetodon; species Chaetodon striatus. The sequence continues at coordinate 14,887,803 of JAPZEB010000016.1, forward strand.
CAAACATGATCTTTTCCTAACCATAAAGAAGGGTTTTTTGTGCCTAAACATAACCACTGTTTACCACAGCAATGTTGAAACTGAAAGAAACTGAAAGTTCTAACATATTCACGACATAATAACATACAACTGTTACATATATGTAGTTTGCAGAAAAGTACAATTCCAACATTTGTTCTAGCGATTGCTCTCACCACCTACTTGCTGCTGTGCAAAGGCACCTCGGATAGCATCCAATGACTGACTGTACAAGAAATAAGAACTTAAGAAAATGAATCACGCCACTACATCACAAACTAACTCCTGGACATTGCAGATTGATGAATCATAAGAATGGAAAAAAACATCTAAGGGTAGATGTTTACTTAAAACGCTGCCAAAAAAAATGCAGCTGATGGATTCTACTGTATTCGCCTACCCCTGCAGCAATAGCAGCTAGTAATGTAAGTCCTAACAGTTTATTAAAGTTACTACATGTGTAACATATTAGGCATATTGGTTTTCATCTGATTAAAAACATGAAGGCAGCACGAAAACATATCATGATGAAATTGGCCAGGAACCATACCATGCACTCAGTGGTATATGACATATTGTGCAAACCATGTGACTATACATCCAGTTGGAGAAGATTCAAAATGTCAAAATAAAACAGATGAGGTTGCAAAAGTAAGAGTGCCATAAAAAAGACAAGCAGATATATTATACTGATACTGTGTATGCTGAGAGAAACAAAACATTTAAATGCTGAAAATGTCAAACACATGCTGTGAACACAGAAAACAAAATATAACTAGAAGGGCCCTCAGAGAGCGCAGACCTCGGCTAAGCCCAAATGCCCCATCTCGCAATGTTAACAAAAGTGAAAAGTATTTTGTGTGTCCACCTTGTGATTCAGATTCGCTCCAGAATTTAATGGGTTCTTCTTTGGCCCATGCTACACCATTCCACCAAGTTTCATGAAAGTCAGGCGAGTGGTTTTTCCGTAAATCTGCTGACAAACAAACCAAACTGACAACATAACTTCTTTGGCGGAGGTAATGAATATAAATAACCCAGGATACATGACATGAGGCAGATTGCCAAGCCAGTCTGACCCCACCATCGTCCAACTGGCGCTCAGACCGTAACTGCTCTTGTTATTCTTCCTCCCACTCAATCAAACCAGCTCTCCTCGTCCAATTACCCAGAATGCCGTGTCCGATTGGAACACGGTCAGTGCCTAAAATGTTTCTCTCAGCTCTGAGCACAACACTGAGACCAGTGGGGGGATAATTGAATGAGTTTCTCATTTGCCAGCCAAGATAGCCTTTCCCCTTGGCATCACATTGTGGAATTAGCTTCTCCCTCTCTCTCCCCTGTGTCTCCCCTCCGCTCGTCGTTCTTGGTTGAGTTGTTGAGTTTGATGAATGGTGTTGTGACAGAAACCGTCAAGCGAACACACACAGCCGTCCAGCCCACCGCGTCTGGCAATTAACTGAACTGTCTGCACTCTCTTCTCCAACACTCTGGATGCCATCGCACTTTTAAGTCAAACTGGGCTCAGTCTGGGCCCGCTCAGAAATCCACAATACACAGGCAGACTTTAGTGAAGACTTTTAAATCATTAGGTAGTTGTGAGTAAGTCAGTGGTTGCCAAATTGGGAGCATTTTCCTGTAATGGCTCTCCTGTTCTAGGAATAGTTTTCCATCCCTTAAATTTTGCCAACTATACCCCAGACAGGTTAACAATTATCCAAAAACATCTTCTGTGGTTTTTGGGAACCTTCACTTTAAACACAATGATTGATGAGCGATCCTCCTCTCTTAAAATATTGCACTGCTTTTTGTGTTTACTCTTAAACTACAGATACAAACACATCAAAATGTGTTTGGGATGAGACATTATGTACAGTTGATTGATATGCAGATTGCATTGCAGGAAGTGTCTAAACGTATACTGTATGTCGATGTTTGGTATATTACAGGCCATGCTGCTGCTATAAATACTCACATATCCCACACTTGTAGAGCCAAGTTTATATTCATCATAACCTGGAAGCAACACTTGCATGTATCAGTTACAGTGTAAGTTTCAACACGTTTCTAGCCTCAGCTCTGCAGAGAGAACTAGGGGATAAACCGATATGGTTTTGTAGGGCCAATTCCAATAGTGATTATTTGTCAAGGAGGCCAATAACCAATATTTGGAACCCACACACATTTTGCAGTAAAAATGAAAATCCTAGTGTCAAATTTTAGAATAACACGAACTCTAAAACTCCAATTCAAGTTTTTTGTTTAGATGCCTTTAAACACATGTTTTATGCCATTTTATTAAATGGTCCAAAAGGGAAATTATCAACATTATCTTAAAAGAAAAGAGAGTTCTTCCATCTTCTTTTGCATGTATTGCTGTCTGCCGTCCTTGGTGTTAAAACCTGTGATACGTCCACTGGCCTACTGCACTTTTAGACCTTTTATTTAGTGCATCCATCCATCCAGAGAGAGGGAGAGTACGGACTGGCGTTTTGACGTGATACAAAAACATTGTTCAACATGAAGCCCAGTATTACTGTATAATTCTCTAGTTTATCAATAAAGTGTTTGAACCACTGTCTATTCTCACAGTCTCAGAGTGATGCTGTTTCATATAAATGGGTCCATAGACTGTATACAAAGATGTCTCCACTTACCCCCACTGTACAAAATGAAACCAAAATATCCCGCATGCACCATGCCACACTACAAAAACTGCTCAGGTATGGCCCAAGGAACGTGACGAAGAGCTTTAGGCATCAACGTAGCTTTCAAATTCCCCAGATCCCAATCTGATCCAGCATCTGTGGGACAAACAGGTACCCCAGAGGTCCATCTCCGTGCCTCGACGGGTCAAAGCTAAGTCTGATCTACAGTGAGCCTCTGACCTGTTGAGGCACGGACACAAGACCTCTGGGGGTGTCCTGTGTGTCTTGAAGGCGTGTTGATGGATCCTTCAAGTCCAGTGGGTTGTGAGGTGAGGTACCGGCATGCCCAATGGATGTTCTGTTGGATTGGGATCTGGGAAATCTGAAGGCCAGGTTGACGCCTTGAGCTCTTCGTCACATACTCCAGGCCATTCCTGAGCAGTTTTTGTGGTGTGGCATGGTGCATTGTCCTGCCTGGGGGCGCATTTCCATCAGGGAGTGTCGTTGCCATGAGGGGGGGTATTGGTCTGTAATGGTGTTTGGGAGGGTGGTGCGTGTCAAGGGGCATCTACATGAATGCCAGGACCAAAGGTGTCCCCGTAGAACATTGCATTGTAATGAAATGATCAATGTTATTCACTTCAACTGTCAGTGGTCATAATGTTATGCCTGATCGGTGTATATTGGTCCAGTGCAGCGCAGTTCATTCTCATAGCTGTAGGTTCCCTACCTCTTGAGTGTAAGCCGATTCCACAGCTCTTCTCTGGTTGTGGAGCACCAATGTCAAAAGTATTTGCAGCAGTGAAATACTGTTGAGCTAAGTTATATATACGCAAAACCTAACAGTCCACATCTTCCCCTTAGGTTTTGAGGGACAACATGTTCTCCCAGTTCACCCAGCTAAAGAGCCTGGACCTGCAGCAAAACGACATCTCCAAGGTGGAGGACGGAGCATTCAGCGGCCTCTCCCAGCTCACCACCCTGCTCCTCCAGCACAACAGATTGAAAACAGCCACCGAGGAGGTCCTGCTCCCTATGCCCCGCCTCACCTACCTCCGTCTCTATGACAACCCCTGGAGCTGCCATTGCCAATTGGACAGCCTGGTCAGGACCCTGCAGGTGCCTAGCAACCGCAACCTGGGCAACTACGGCAAGTGCGCGGAGCCCCATTCGCTGAGGGGCCAGAAGCTAAGGAAGCTGAATGTGGACTTGTTGTGTGCGGATGACAACCAGGTGGACAGGAGGCCGGGGGGCGGAGGTGGGGGGCGACCGCCACCTATTAAGAAGCCTGAGGCCACGTCCATGTGCCACACCTACATGTTCCCAAAACCTCTGCTGGACTGCAGCAATAAAGGTGAGACTATCAAGTTCTATGTCTCTTTCTGAAGTCAGGGTGATGGCACAAGATCAGCACCAGGCATCTTTGAGTGAAAAGGGGGTGTGCATTATTTAGTCTGTACACTGCAAATTCTTAAGTGTGCTAAGGGTTTTCATCAATTCATTAATTTCACAACCTTAAGTTACATTTTGATTAGCAAAAATTCGCCCTTTCACTTGTTAGCATGACATCAAAATATGATGCTCTAGGTACCCCTCCTGCGTCAGTTTTGGATACTCAGGGATGGTGCGTCAGTTTTTGCTTGTTCCAGGCATTGTGTTTTTTTTTCTCCAAAATAAACGTTTTCTGCTCCATTTCCCCAGACAGTGCGCCTGAACAGTGCATTCCAACAGCGTTACGAATTTATGAACAGTCCAGTTTGTGCCAGAGTGCGCTCTGGCACTTGGAATGAGTATTTCTAAATGCATCACTCGCATCATCTTCCTCCACTGTCTAAAACAAGCCAAAAGAAATTGGTGCTGGTGCTGACTAATTTCTGAGGAGAACTGTTTTGCCTCCAGCTAAGCCCCGCCCACCAAAAAAACGACA
>JAPZEB010000016.1:14892495-14910767 GCA_029783705.1 Chaetodon striatus
AACATTGCATTGTAATGAAATGATCAATGTTATTCACTTCAACTGTCAGTGGTCATAATGTTATGCCTGATCGGTGTGTATATATATATATATATATATATATTTATATATATATATATGTACATAACAAATTGTTCATACTTTACTGCAGACCATCTCCCAAAGCATACCACATTTTTTAGATAATCCATTATCATAGGGAACAAATCTTCAACTTAATTATGCTGGCAAGTTATGACAGCTTCTTATAGTGCAGTTGTAAGCATAAAAACATATTAGCACAAAGAACTACAGGTTTGATTTTTCAACATTACCTCTAAGGGAAATGCTTTTTGGCAGTCAAGCCTAGAGTGTGGGTGTTCAATGCACAGTCACTAACGAAAACTTACCTGTAAGCAGGTAACCATAACCTAAAAAAAAAAAAAAAAGAGAAAGGAAGAGAAAAGATGACCTGACATGTATGGGATGGACTGTCTGCAGTATCTGAGGCAAATTTCAAGTCTCTACAAGTTGATTTAAATACCACACTGTCAAGAACTGACAGGCTGGGAGGTAGAAAATCAATGTAAAAACTGTATTTAAGAACTTAACTTTAGGAAATGTTTAGTTTAGAGTATACATGATTTGCAGTACATAAGATGACACATGCAGAGCCACCTACATGGCCCTCAGCATCCTGGGTGGCCCTTGTGGAAACCAGTCTCCTTACACTTAGTGTGTCAGTCTCGTGGCTACCCACGGAGCAAAACAAGAGCAGGGAAAATTTTGTGAAATAAAGTTAGTAAAACAGAGATGATGTGGCATGAAGTGTGGAACAAATGGAATCAAACCTTGAAGGCAAATATTCAGAAATTCAACCAGTTGAAGAAAATACACGTGCCTTACATGTGCTTTCAAGTCACAACATTTTTTAGGGATTTATTTGCCTTTTAAAGTTGAGTATGTAGGATTTATGGGGATAATTTGGCAGAAATGGAATACAATAGAATTAAATGTATATTCACATGAAAATAAGAATTGTTGTGTTTTCAGTAGCTGAGAATGAGCCATTTATATCTACATAGGAAGCAGGCCCTCATCCACAGATACTGCTATGTTGCAACAGCAGCTCAGAATTGACAAACCAAATCACTGGCTCTACATAGGGCCAGCTGCGCTTTTGCGTCGGCCACTCTCTCTAGCAACCCCTACGCAATGAGAGCAGCGGGAAAACATTGATTATTTTTTAAATCTGAAACTGCTTTATTCAGTGTCTTTTCTAGGTTAAATCACCAGGTCTGTTTGTTTTGGAGAGGAAGGGACCTCTGTGGATTATTCGGCTCCCAGTAAAAACCTCCTGAATGTTTGGGTCTTAAATATTGGGAGTAAATAGGTGAACACACAATAGCAGGTGCTGGGCTAGTGGCCTATTTGCAATGTGCTGAACAGGGTAGGAGAAGCATTAATTTGTAAAGTAAAACTGCTTTATTCAGTGTTTTACTGGTTTTCTGTTTTGGAGAGGAGGAGAATTCGGCTCCCAGTAAAAACCTCCTGAACAATAAAAACTGTAAGAATTCTAACTGGGAGAAGTTTTAGCTTGTTGCAGTCTGCAGTCTTCACAGCAAGATGCCACAAAATCCCCCTACATCTCACACACTTGACCTTTAAAATCCAACCACAGCTAACAATTAGGATAGTTTCTGAGCCAAGCATCTTACTAGAAAATGAAAAATGTACTATTCCTGTGAAGCATGCAGTACTGGAGGAACAAAAACAAGATGTTTATGGGACAAAAGATCATGGCATATCACTGATTCGACCAGTAAAACAAATGATAATTGCAAGTGACCTAGTTTATCTGAAATATCCAGAGTATGTGTCCCCGAGATATTGCTCAATAAAAGTTGAGTCTAGTATCTAAAATTGTGTGTACGTGTGTGCAATGTTGCTCTTTTGAGCCCCTGCAGAGTCGTTGTTGTTATTCTTACCACCCAAGCCAAGAGCAGATAGCCTGTCAAAACAAGCGCTCTCACTTCCGACCGATGGGGAGACAGCTCTCTGAACGGATGCAGTTGGGTTGCTTTTTTTTAATCCGTTGAGGAATGCCTGCAAATAAAGTTTTTGTTTTTGGAAGGTGGATCTCAAGGAAGTGAAAAACCATGTAAGAGAATAACTGCACAGCCAGGGATACACAACATTTGATATACTGGACAACATATTGAAAAAAACCAAACATTGGAAATTCACATAAAACCAAACTTGTGTAATTGATCTCTGGGTCTCCTGCTTTTATGTCTCACTGCAAAAAGATCATGTGCAAAATAATGTATTGCAAATGCACAGATTTTCCCATGTGCTTAGATAATGAACTTAACCATGAAGAAAACATTTATACTTTTGACTCATATCCTTATAAAGACTTTGCATGTCGTTTTACTGCTTTATTCAATGGGGTACCCACTGTTGCAAATGGAGAAAGAAACAAATCATTAACCAGCTTTGCTCGGAGCCAGGTGGGTTCGAGCTCTGATCAAAGTCACAGGAGGGGCTGATGGGAGGCCAGCAGTGCGGTGGAGATGGGGGGTCCTCATTTAGCATTCAGCATAGCTGCCATGCATATATAAGCCTTTGATTAACAGCTGGGGTACCTTGGCACCATCGTTCGCCCCTCAAGGTGTGGAAAGGTTTCCTAGTCTCTTCTGCCAAATGCAACGAGGTGCCTGCTTTTGAAGTTCTAATCATACAAGCATCTGTTTGGAGATGGAGAGTCCGTCAGAGTCAGGATCCAGCTTTTCATCAGTGGACTGATGGTTTTATTTATATGGTTTATTTATATCAGTGTTTGATCTGTGGATTTGAAAATGAGTATTAGAAGGGTATCGCACATATGGCTGGACTTTGATAGCCAGTTCAATTTGTTTTTGATTACAAGTTGGTAAAATAATCAGAGTTCTTGACCTCTGTATGTTGCACTTTTCTTTATTTCTTCTCCCCTTCATTATTCCAGAAGAGCAATGGACTACAGACTTTGGTAGTAGTTTATCTGTTTTTCAGATATGTACTCTATCTGACAGAAGTTTAAGTATTTGTACTTCTACAGTCAATCTTCGAGTTTTTCCTTTTCCTTATTCAGCCATGTTCATTCTCTGGGTGTCAAATACGGCAGGTGGGTCAGTCACCATGGGTGTCTGATTCCAACCCAGATGGCACCCTTTAACATCTCCATGAGATGTACTGGGCTTTCAGCTACCTTCAATGTAAACCTATCTTCAGCAATGACGTAGTATAAAGAGTGAGACTGGTAAAGAACTTTTACTCAAGAGACCACTGTTTGTGTCCCATGTGAAAACTTAAGTGTTTTTAATTACATGACTTTGTTGAAATCTTGTGTATTTTCTGTTGGCTTTGCTGAGAGACATCTGATAAGCTGCCAACGGCCCACTGTCCAGGCTCCATTGGTTAGCTAACATTAGCCTTGCCCGCCCTGCACTGCACACCAACTGGGTCTGGTCAGAATAAGCTAGCGGCGCCACTTACTCAGCGATTGCTGCTAGTAACACCATCCCAGTGATGGCACAGTTTACTTCAGTACATGGTGGCCACCCTCTGGTCTCCCCCGGGGTAGCCTCAGTGAGCAGTTGGCTTTGTTTTGAGCCACAAAGCCCCTTTAGCACTGTTACCTAAGTTAGCACCATTAGCCATGCTGACACTGCTAACAGCATTAACAGAGCCTACAGTAGTTCTCAATGCTAAAGGTGTGTGGCTCAAAATTGAACCTCTAACTCACTGGGGCGATCTGATGGAGCCCAGGAGAGTTAGCATAATGTTTCCACAGCAACACTGTTGGGTCAGGATGGCGTTAAAAGCAGTTATCGCTGAATTAGAGATGCCTCTGGCTAATGTTAGCACCCACCAGACCTGGGTGGTGCGCTGTACAATAAACTGAAGAGCAGAAAAAATAACGTATAGACCAACATGTGTGACTGGTCAGAAGTACTGTTAGCAATGAACTAATTAATGGCTAACTGTTGATATTTCTAATCTAAATACTGTAGATTAAATCTGGTTAGTATACTAATTTTAATTCCATTGGCAGAGTCAGTAATTGATTCCAAATATAAACTCTAACGGCACTATAACAAAAGAGCCTGTTTGACTATATTCCTGTGTGCATGTATGATTCTGCTGTATAAAAAACAGTCACTAGCTTCACGAGCTTCATCTCTTTGTCTTTCTCTCTTTTTCCTTTGCTCTCTCTCTCTCTCTCATGCTTCTTGCCAAAGTTCGAGGCGTTTTGGAGCGGAGATAGATTTGCCGCTCTTACCACTAATCCCTCCAGGCCTGTTGGTCCCTGCGCTATCACCGCTGCTTTGACAGATATCAACGGCTCCTAACCAGACACACTTTAACTGTCCCATTGCTGCCGGCTTATTATCTCCTCTCTGGATGTACGCCGGCATTGAAGCGCCTGCCAAGTGCGTAATTGAAGAAATGCATGGGATGTGCAGCACAGAGAGGCCTCAAGCTGACATACAGTACAGCTGTTCAAGGTGTGCGCAGATATACAGAATCAGACAAGTAGCTTAAATAAAAAGAGGCACCTTATTAACTTCTGTTCACCACATTTGACCCCATAATCTAGAGTCTTAACATCAGATCTGACTAGTGCAATGCATATTTTCCAAGTTAAGTTAAAGGGTTTTTTAGTTATTATAATGCTGCTGGTATTAGTTATTTTTAGCTATGACATAGCTAAGACTGTAATCAGAATGCCCTCACCCATAGTTTATGCAGCTTTTAATGTAATTTAAGGGAGATTAACATTTAAAGAATCAATGCGAGATAATGAGTGACGTGTGGTTGCCATTATTTTTACAGCATGTTGGCTTAGTCACAGACATGTCTGTTGACCTTTGAAGCTAAAATTCCATGTTTAAATCTTTAACTCCGTTCTCACACAAGTTTTATTCTTGTGATGTAATGATCAGATAAATATGTTTTCATAAGCGGAAACAGCTGGAATGTAGATAATAGTCATAATGATACTGTAATCAATCAATCAGGAGCGCCTCTTCTTCACTTCTTGTATTCATTTTGTGCACAGACACTCACAAGCAGAATGTGTTCAGCCTTCCTACTGTCACTGTTTGCAGCCTGTGTTAGTATTTTTTATTTTTTGAAAGCTGCAATTGCATCATTATTTACTGCTTTGTGTACTGTTTGCCTCGAACAATAAGGTGCATGCAGAGAGCTACTCTAAAGCGCAGCCCCTTCCCACACGCTGGCTCCTGTGGTTGCCTTTATGTTAATACTCTGACCTAAAGTATGCAGAGGCGAATCGGGAGGCTGTTATTAGTGGGTATGCATGCGTATGCTCCGTTTGGTGGCATCTCCGCAGTCGCTAACACCAGCCACTGACTCACAGCTAAGGCAGAAACCACCGTGGCCCCAAAGCACTTTGAGCAGACGCCTAATAAAAGACCTAAAAACACGCCGTAACACTCACACGTACAATATGAACACATAAAGAGGAGACGGCGAGGCATACCAGCAAGTGTGCACACATCGATTTGTTCGTCGTTAATTCTGTTCAGGCATGAAAAGACCTTACATGTTAACACATAGACACAAAAGTGCTGACAGCTGGCAGAAGCCACGGAGGACCAGGGAGGGCTCGTCTCTCCTTAATGCGGCAGCCTCATGGGGTGCATTGACAGCTGGGAGCGGCCGATGCGAGCCTTTCCCGGGCTGGGAACCGGAGCAGCAGGCAGCCTGGAACTTTGAGGATCAGAGAAACCAGGCTCTCCCTCTCCTCTATTCTTCCTCCATCCTCCTTTTACTCCCTCGCTTCATGGGCTCTGTAATTACGCCGCTCCTGCCAGAGACGCTTGAAGTTTAGCCAATTAGACAATAAAGACCAGAGCTTTCTCTCCTGCTCTGTCTCTCTCCCTGGTCACACCCTTCGCGTGTCTCCTCTTCCTTCACCTCTCCTATTTTACAGTTCAGCTATTACGCCCTGTTTGGACTTGGAATACAGTCCACCTCCTCCTAACACACTTCCTTTGTTTCCCTCATTCTTTAATTCTTTATGATATACCCATGACCTTTCAGTAAGTAAGTGGATATCTGTCCTGCTGACTTCATCTGGCCTCCTTCTGCTTCTTCAGTTTCTTTTATTTTCTCCCTACTTCATTTCTCCAACTTCTTTTCATCCATTGTTCACCATGTTATATCCTCATATCCTCTTAACCTCATTTAAAACACCCGTACAACAAACCTAGACATTGTCAGCTTGGCTTCCACAGCAAAGCTAGCAGATGGTCCTGTTGGGTTTTTTTTCTCTTTACTCTAGAGAAAATAAAGATATGTTTCTGACTTTAATGTCCTGTCTAATTGTATGTGGTGGATTGTAAACGGTGGCTAAAGTTAGTTTGGGAACTGTAGCCGGTGTCTGGGGCGGACACAGCAGCCCGGTCTGCGCTGCCCAGTGTTCTCTGGTGGTTTCAGACCACTGGCAAGCAGCTGCGTAGTCTGTAGGAGAAATAATTACAATTGTAGAGCTTTCTCCTTCTTTTCTGTCCCTCCTCCCCAGCGTGCCCTCGTTGCCTGTCCTGCTGATGTAGGGTTTTGAGGAACCCTAGAATTGAGGGCTGTTTTTAGTGGTTGTGTGTGACGTTCTTCGTTATTCAGTTTAGTCATGTCACTAAAGCTGGAGCTATGTTGGTAGCGTGCTGGCAGGCAGGAGTAACGGGATGTGTGCGTTTGAATGGTCACCCTTTGCAAAACAGTAACAGCATGACTCCACTAACTAGGACACAATTGTGTCTTGCTGGTCAGCTTAAACGGATAGTTTGGATTTTTTGAACTGGGGTTGAATGAGGTACTTGTACATGGTCAGTGTGTTACCTACAGTAGGTGGTGGTCGGCACGCCCCCAGTTTGGAAAAGAAGCAGAGCTGCTACAGAAGCTAAGCTAAAATCAGTAGTTTTATCTTGCAGAACACAGGAGCTGCTGGTCCAACACTACCTCAATCATTTACGCCAGGTTCACACTGGACATGAAAGCGCTGTCAATTGTCACGCAGCCGCCTGGCCATTTACACTCTGCACTGGTTTGTAAGCCATTCTGCTTCTCTGCACTTTTCTAATTACATGTCAAGCTGTTTCTCTGTCTGCTTGTGTTTATGTGTGTGTGCTTGTCTCTCTTGCACTCTATAAATATGTGGAAGCACTGGATAAATATTTTTATCATTTAACATAATCCAATCATTCATATATCTAATAGAGCTTTTAAATTGTTGACTAATAGATTATCAGGGTGTTTTCATGCCAGATTCACTTGCAGCTCACAGAAAAAATTGACCAGACGCTGAAACTATTGCTGAAGATTTTGAGCTGGCTCTGTGAATGACACTGGTGGAGAGAGGCAGGCAGTGTGCTATAGAAATTGGTGCGCTTTGTGGCGCTTCTGCATCAAGTGTGAACCCAGCATTGGTGTTTGTTGTGTTTGCGAATCCGTATAAAAAACCAAGGTCACACGATAACACAAACAAACAAACTGATCGGGGCCTTAAGCTTTGGCTTGATGGCATGGCAAAGAAGTGAAAATATTCTAAATACAGCATTCGTAGGTAATACAGTAGGTTTCTCACACAAAAAAATCCGACCTGTCCCTTTTGAAGTTTCTAGTTCTTTGAAAGTGAAACATCTAGGTTTGTCTTAAAGTTGAACCAACATGGGGCGTAAGTGGTATAAATCAAATTATTGAAAGGTTTAATTTGATTAAATTGTATTACTGTCTAACTTAATGACTTTGTTTTCTTCTCTGACAGCAAATCCTCCGTCACTCCCGTGCTAATGCCACCAAGGCCATTTTCCTGATCACTGACGGCTACTCTAACGGCGGGGACCCTCGTCCGGTTGCGGCAGCTCTGAGGGAACGTAGTGTTGAGATCTTCACTTTGGGCATCTGGCAGGGTAACATCAGGGAGCTCCACGACATGGCCTCGCACCCCAAGGACCAGCACTGCTACCTGGTACACAACTTTGCAGAGTTTGAGGCCCTGGCTCGTCGTGCACTGCATGAAGGTATGAAGGACAGATGAGGATTGTATTGTATTTCCTTCTGATGGTACAGCGTCTTTTTTTTTCTAGGTCTTTCAGAGACAGAATCAAATCCTTTCCGTAGGTGATGTTACCTCAATGTAAAGAAACGTCTGTGATGTCACCTCACAGCTGTAAAGACGTGTTAGATATCACCCCTTTCCCACTTGACCCATTTTAGCTGCACAAAAGAGAGTTACATCAAATCCTGTGTTTTAGTAAATGGAAGCTACCACGACCGCTCTTTTTCTGTTTGAAGCCTCGGTGCTCACATCGTCACCATTTGACCTTAAGCAATATTTTTTAAGTGAAGGATTTGACCCTGTTAGAATTGAATGTTTACTTAAAAGGATGTAGATAATATTTCAGATGGAATCTGACAACCTAAATTTCACATGGTCTCCTCTGTTATGTACTGCCAACAGCCATTAGGCTGCACTTCCATACAAATTGGACAGAGCGAGGCCCTTTTCCCACACTTTGAGGGGGACTTCCCACAATTTGGCGCAAAGACAGACTCAGTCATGGCTTTAAAACTTAAAATATCACCATAAAATAGCACAGTTGAGCACAGTTTGAGTGTGTAGAAAGCTATAAATCTTGCACATACACTCGCAGACTGTATATGTGTCCTCTCACAGACAGCTTCTGAAATCCCAGACAGAAGATGCAGTAGTACAGATCACTGAGGCGAGGATAGGGCCGTGAGAATGAAAGCCAGCACGCATCGTGCTATCAGCTCAGCCTCCGGTCCTTCTGTATGAAGTCTGCCCAACGCCTCTGCTGACTCAGGTTTTCAAACACGGAGCCACATGTTGAGCCGCTCTCTCTGGCCAAGGATCAAATACACCAGAGATGTCTCTCCTCTTTTTCTGTTGCCCTCTCCGCCTCACTGCGCTCCCTTTAAGAGGAAAATAAGAGGAGCATGTTGACTCATAGAAATGAAGTTTAAGTTTCCTGGTGGCCTAGCCAGGACACACGTTATCCAATAATTACTGGTTTTTGGTTGGTAGAATCTGTTAAAATCATATTAACGTTTAATTAAATATTAATACATATTTAAATCTCTGCTGTCATAACGTTCAGTTAAAAAAATTTGCGATGTGAGTGAGTGTCAGCAACAAAATCAGTTTGATTTTTTGTTTTTGTTGGAATATCCTAACTGGTTACAACAGGAACAGCTGATTTGTGAAGTTGAAATGAGGAGTAATCTGTACAACACCCCCTCATTTCACTTCAAAAACCTAAATAACGTGGCAGCTGGCTTGAGGGAGATCACCAGGGAGCTGAAAGTTTCTGGTAAATGACCATCGCTTATAACAACCTAATTGCTGTTGGCTTTATTGTATGTCATTTCCAATAAATATCACAATATAAAACACGGATTTTCAGTGTAAAAAAATGTATTGAAAACAGCAAATGTAGAAATATGGCAAGTGCTCACCCATCTTTGAAGTGGTTACATCTCCAGTGTGATCTGGAGGGCACAGTCAATAGGTTTGTGGTTTCTTTACTTGTGGTAACAGTACTACCATTTGTTTTTAAGCTCCATAAACACATAAAATTTGATCAGAATTTCTCTGGGATATTGAAATCTTCTTGGACACAAGGACCTGCCCCAATTTTTTTCCAATGGAAACTCTGAGCCCAACTCCTGACAGTCCCAAATCCATTTCTTTTGCAGAATGTCTCAGCTCTGATTTATGGGTTTTTGTTAGTGACTACTGTGTTTTGGACCAATTTTTACACTTGGAACAAGAATAATGCAGTTTGCTTTTAGTCAATTTTACATATGTGACTTGCAGGCACTGTTGATTTTTATGTCTGCATATTTGTGGCTAAGGTGTCTGTTCACTTTGTTCTCTTATTTCTTGAGCAGAGAATGTCAGAAGTCTGTGGAAAGCCTGCGTTTAATTCAGCCTGTAGCCAATGACATACAGTACAGAACCTGCCAAAGTACTGCAATAGTGCTCAGCTCAGATGGAGTCTTTACCCTTTAGGACTGCTATCCCTCATTCATTCACCTTGCAATTAAATTAAGTTGTACCAGGAACCCCTCCTTGTAACATCTGCACACTTAAGTTAAATTGTCTGATTGCCATGTGGTGAAATCTGATCCCACTGCAACCTGTGCTTCTGTTTGTCCTCCACCCGCAGACCTCCCGACAGGCAGCTACATCCAGGAAGATCTGTCGCGCTGCTCCTCTCTGTGTGAAGCAGGCAGGGATTGCTGCGACGTGATGGCCAGCTGTAAGTGCGGCACGCACACCGGACAGTATGACTGCATCTGTGAGAAGGGATACTACGGCAAGGGTCTGCAGCACGAGTGCACAGGTAGGACAGACGGACCTCTATCTCAGCTCTGTTAGCAAACTGTCACACCAATTTTTTTTTCTTTCTACAGTCACTGTCTTAAAAAATCTCCTTTTTTGGCAATTTATCTCTTATTGGTTGAGAGCGGTGATGAAATGGTTCGAAACTATCTGGAAGGCCTAGAGAATTTGGACTTTAGGAAGGTGGAGATATCTATAAATCACTATTACCACTGTTTCGGTGCCAAACACTGATACCAAATAGGACTAGGACAAGGTCACCCTTAGACTTGTCAGGTGGAACAAGTAGGAGATAAATCAGCCCAAAATGCTCTAAGCCTTAGCACGTACTCTGTAATTTTTTATGTGTGTGTGTGTGTGTTTAGGGAGGCGTATGGTTTGAAATGCTCTACTTGGTGTAAAATGACCCATGAGATTGTACCAAAAGTTATCATTCATAAGTTTCTGTGTGGAAGCACTGAAGTGAGAAGCTACCCCCGTCCTCCTCCTGACAGTCTAACTTGAAAAAATATTTAGCTTGAGCAGCAGCCATCAGCACCAAAGCTACAACAGAGCTCGAATAAGCAACCAACCAGCCCTAATCTCGAGACGGCACCAACATCTTTACACACTTACCGTGACTCTATCAACATGCAATAGTGTTGATGAAAAAAAGTGGGACTAAATGAGCTTTAAAAATAAAAACATTACTAAAATCTCACTTTATTTTTATTGACAAACAAGAGGAGACAAACATCGTTGCCTTTTATTCAGTGCAGGAGTTCTTTGTACTGTGTTGTTTGCGCTGTACCAGGACTACACCAGCGGCGCACACTGGGCCTTTCCTAAACCACCCCCGACACCCTCTCGCTACCCAGTTCCACTCCATTTCCACATTCACATGGAGGGTCCGCCACATTAAGTGCCATCCTAAACCAACTGGTGGGGGATGGAAGAGGGTTTTAAAACCCTCCAACCAGAGTGAAAAACAAGAGGATGTTTACAAAAAAAGAGAGGATATTCATCAAAGAAGCTTAGGAGCAAGTTTTATTTCTACACATGGATTTATAGATTGATTTATTTTGATGACAAAAAGGATTGTACAAAAAAAATCAGGTAAACAGTAGCAGCACATGCTGATAAAATATAAGCGATACAAAGGCATATTAAGAACATAAAATGAGAGTAAGTTTTATTTCTCTCCATGGTTACAAAAAGTTACATTTCCAGTTTCTGCTGCAGAGAGGGAAGTCTGTCCCAAAGCTCGCTGCTGTATTTATACCTTATACCTTGATAAAGGGTGCTTCATTCAGCTGTGAAGGTGACTACAAATGGAGTTACAATCCATGACGGAGTGGGCGTGGGGAGTTTGGGAATGGCCCATCAAGCACAGTCAGGAAGAGTCAGAGTAACTTACTTTAGTTAAAACTGTCAATGACAACAGCAGGACTTGGGAGGAAGATTTAAGATGATATTTGGGCCCAGTCTTTAAAATTGTGTTGGTTTAAAATAAATATGCAAATCAGAGCATGTTGCATTAAGTTAAAGAAGATACCACCGGAGCTGCACACTTATTAATGATAAAATCTAATGTGAAATAAGTTTGAATAAAATGACAAAATTATTGGCTTTGGTTAGACTAGATTGACTAAAAAAGACTAAAGTGTTTTCATTGATAAAACTAGTATAGTTGAGGTTTTCTTTAACTAGGATTACACCAAAATACTCAGACTTTAAATCAACTAAAACTTGATGAAAAACATGATGAGGATGAGTAAATACAATAAAATACAAATACAATAAAAAAACAGGACAAAAGTGTCTGTAGCATGTTAAGCTGTACTGTTTTTTTTTTTTAGCACTAAAACAACATGTGTGTGCTCTACA
Organism: Chaetodon striatus; assembly: GCA_029783705.1. Classification (NCBI taxonomy): domain Eukaryota; kingdom Metazoa; phylum Chordata; class Actinopteri; order Chaetodontiformes; family Chaetodontidae; genus Chaetodon; species Chaetodon striatus. The sequence continues at coordinate 14,904,776 of JAPZEB010000016.1, forward strand.
TTTGGAGTTCCTTACAGTGTCTCTTCCTCCTGTCCTCGTCTCCTTTACCTGTCAGCGTCTCCTCCAAATAATGTGGAGCTCACTACGGGCGAAAACTAAATAAGCAGCCTGTCCACTTAACACAGTATAAGCTGTCCACAGGGCAGATCACTATTTTGTGTGTGTTCCCTCTCTCCGCCGCATACTTCCTCCTTTAAATCACTCCTCAGACAGCCCTTACTTTCTTCTCTACATGTGCCGAAAACGCTGCTGTCATTTTAAAACTAACTGCCTTTTTTCCCTGTGGCTCTTATTGCTTCGCCTCCCACTTCTGTTTCATACATATCCATCTGAGGAACTAAAAAAATCTGTTTCATCTGTTGCCAGAGCGCTTTGGCTTTTACCCTGTTGTTCCTTACTACTGTTTATTTATAATGTCAGGGCTTTTGGACTTACTACTTTATGGTTGCAAACAAACATCATTTTAGATAAGATCTCCAGCGAAAGTTGCATTCATAAGTTTGTGTTTTTGTGTGTTTGTGCATAACCGTAGACAGCTCATCTTAGATGCAATCGCAGGCATGTCCATGCATATATTAATGTGGTGTACACACATATGGAATTATTCACTGGGTTTGGATAATTATACAGATGCATTAGCTTGTAAATTCAAGCTGAAATTAAAGCAATGTACAGAGTACGATGTAAATTTAAAATTATAGACCAAAAGCAGAGTTCAATGGAGAGTGAAAATATGGGATGTAGGGCTTTCTCACTCTCTTTTCTTTCTCATTTACACAAATATTTACCTTTTTTCCTCCTCATCTCTTTTAGAGTCCTAAAATGTTATTTTATTTTGATTTGATAAACTCAATGATGTAGTTGGGCATTTTCATATTAGGTACCATTGATTTGCTCAGCTCAGAGTGTAATTGCCCCCCCTCCCCACTACCCCGCTGCTTAACTCTCATTAGTATTATTGTTGCATACCCAAGTATGCTTGCAGCATCATCTACGTGCAATTTTGTTGTGCTATAATGTAGCAAAAGGCTCTGCAGGCGGACAATGCTGCCCTGGGGACCATTTCAAGCAGCAACCTGTTGTTTAGTGAGACAAAGCTCTGCTCCTCGCTAAGGGAGGAGCCATTGCTGTCGGGCGCTGCACTCTCTGCCTGCAGCTAGAGCTTCGACTGCAAGTTGAGGGCAGCAGCAAAGCTGGATCTGGATTTGTCCATGGCCGACTGCGCTGCAGTCTGAAAGAGAGGCATCAGTATTAAATTGAGACACTTTTATAAGTGCTTAAAAACTCTTTGTACTTGCTGTAAAGGTCCAGTGTGTAGCATTTAGGGGGACATATTGGCAGAAATGGAATATGATTTAATAAGTATGTTTTCTTTAGTGTATAATCACCTGAAAATAAGAATCATTATGTTTTTGTTAACTTAGAATGAGATGTTTATGGGCTGCCCAGTAGCTCATGTGGTAGAATGGGTATCCCATGTACAAAGACTATATCCTTGGCACAGTGCCCGCATGTTCGACTCCAGCCTCTGGCCCATTGCTGCTATTCTCACCCCTTTCACACTATAGCTATCCTATTGAATCAAAAAAAAAAAAGAATGAGCTGCTTAGATCTACATAGGGAGCGGGAGTGGGAACACCCAAATGCCACTTAGTTCTTTTAAATCTTACACACTGTTCATTTTCATAGCAGTCCACTTTCGTGTTTTGGTACAGTTCCTGATGCGTACCGTACTGGACTACACATGAACCGTACTCAAGACCACCTTTTCAAGTAGACTCAGTCACAGATTGATGAACCATGGCTGAGTAAGTACACAGGGTTCACACTAATCAACTTAATTTTAGAGTTAAGTGTACTTTGGTTGGGGTCTGGGTCCGTGATATGAGAGCCTAATTAAACTCCTCAAAAAATGATCAGGGGCTTTTCTTGTTTTCTTTCCAGGAGTTGGCTGGGATTACTTTTACAATCAGAAATAATAAAAACAATCTTTTTCAATAATATTATTTGACGAGCAGATATTTATCCTTAATTATTGCACACAGAAATGTCTTTGCTTAGTAAATGTGGTGAGGCAGAGGCTCCTCTTGTGTGTGGGGAAACCCTCAGATCCAGCCTTTTATTGTTTTGGAACGTCTCCCTGCAGAACTTTGTAATGCATTCATTTTGTTTTGCTTGAGCGTGTTGCTTAAAATCAATCCAACACTGCAGACAATTAAGCTGAAACACTTGCCAGCAGCCTGTGTAATTACACATTAATTTGTCTTCCAAATGTCCATTCGGTGGTCTGTTAAATCTCCAAGTTACACTGCGTAATGTTGCAATTTGATGCAGGTGGTCTCAGTCATTAGAGTGTAAGGTTAAGGGTTGATACATTATTTTTACTGAATGTATAATCACCAAAGTCAGAGTGTGATTGTTGGAGAGCAGAACTAGCAGATGCTCGGGCTGGTGTGTGCGCGTTAAAGTAACTGCAGTGTTAAATCTTAGTTATTCAGACAGCTCACCCTTTGTGCAGGGGAGGCAGGTGGGAGGGAGCAAGGGACTAAGAAGAAAATCAGGGCTGAGTGCACTCTGTAGAGGAAACTGTCACAGAAATCTGGACAGCAATCTACTCTAATAATAGGAAACAATGGGCCATAATCCTGGTTGTATTTGCCCTCCAGGTTTTCCCTTCTGTACCCACATGTTTTAGATAACAGACAGAGAAGAAAGGGAAAAAGGCAATTTGAGTGACAAACAAGTTTAAATAATTCAGAACAGAGTTTAAAAGTCACACAGAGAGAAAAGTTAGCGGCAGAGGGAGGAGGACTTTCAAAGCCAGAGCCAAAGGAAAGGGCATCGGGGTCATCGTGCCAAAAAGCACGCCTCCATAATTCTCATCAGATGTTGTCGAGACTGGAGCCCCACTCTGCTTATTAATCTGTTTTAATGGTTTAATTAATAGCAGAGAGCAGACTGCAGAGTTGGCTCGGCCGGCTCGAGGAAGGAAGGACACAGCGAGGCGCTGCAACCGCAAAACCGAGGACGGCTTCCTCTGTCTGTCTCTCACTCTCTCATATAACAATGTCTCATGGGAGAGGAGTTGGCTATTTTGTTTGGGACACCAAATTGCCCATGAGTCGTCATCCTCATGCTATAGAGCTGATATGGTGTGATGTCCCGGGCTGTGGAGTTGCTGCTGTGGATACATTGGCAGGCTTGTTCATCTCAGTGTTGGTTTTGTTAAGTGGTGCGAAACACCCTCATATATGTTTTTGAACACTACATTTATTGAAGGTTTTATTCTCTAATAACTTACGAGGCTCTTTTGAAGTAGTAGTGGCTCCAAAAGCAATTAGATTTGTGGTGAGAGCAATACGTAACCAAGAAACATACAAGTAAACTCGACAAACCTCCTGCTGTTTTCAGAAAAATCCAGAGTTTCGCTTTAATATTCTGTTGCTTTAACCTCAATGGGCTTGGCTGAACTGAAGGTGTTTGGTGAATTATGGGTACACGGTCTGCGTCAGCAGTGCCAGGGCTTTTGAGTGGCAGACAGACGCAGCCAAAGTTAGGAGTTGCTCTGGCTTACATAAGCTTGATGGTCGGTGTCTGTCTTCAGGTGGTCTCGGTGTCTAGACTGGAAGTTTGGAGAGATTTTCTTCTTTTTGGACTTTGTTTTCTCACATTTAACAGTCTTTGACACATCTGAAAATAATATGACCCAACCTTAGGCCTGTCAGTGGATTATTATTATCATTGGCTGAGGGGCTCTGTTGGAAACACTATCCAAATCCCTACAGCGCACAGCAGTGTTGTTTATGAATCTGTCGACAGCCAAGTGAAACAGCCTCTTCCACAAAACACGACTGGAATCCCAGCAGATAGAAACGGATGATGAACCCAGTTCCTGCACAGTTTGGGTTATTCTGACAGGCCAAACAGGACAATGTTGTCTCTATTTAAATTCCAGTCTCAAGCTCACAATATCTGCATCACGACGGAGGATCACCAGAGGAATGGGGAAGTGGATAAATGGAGTGGGAGAAGTGGGGGTGCAGGAGGGCAACATGCTTTCCTCCTGTCACACATTCTGGCTTATCAGCCTCTTCTGTAGCCCGAGAGAGTGACAGGAGGTCTGGACTGTGTTAATGTGGTGTCAGCGCAGGCTTTGTTCTGCTCAGGACGACTGCTGGGGATGAATGGGGAAGAGAGAGCAGAAGACAGCATGGAGGCATGAAAGAAATAAAAGATAAAGAAAAGACAGATAAAGCAAGGCAGGTGAGACGACAGGAAAAAGGTAAGGGGAAATCTTTGCAGGCTGATATATAGAGAGATATAAGATAATGTTTGTAGGTTATAGTGAAAGAATACTATATAACTGGCTGTTTGCATGTTCTTGTGTGTCTGTTTCATACCCTTTTGTATTTTATTTTTTCAATGACTACGTTTACATGCATAAATATTGTGTCCTGAATGTGCTGTTTACATGACCCGTGTCATATTCAGAATATTGCCGTGTTTGGAATAATAATTGAATAATTATGTGCATGTAAATGTAGTCAGTGTTCTTTGGCCTTGCTGCATAAATGAGCAAGAATTTCTGAAGACTTCATGCATTGATAAGGAGGAGCTTCACATACTCCTCGGTATTGCAGTTTCATTTTTGTTAATTAGTTCTATACACTGTATAGACTAATTAACCCTACAGTTAATTGCATGCTCTACGGGGAAATTTAATGTCCTATATGTTATCATCTAGGATACAGCTGTTTATTAAGGTTGACAGTTGCCAGCAGCAGCATAGTCTGGTTTATTGTAGTGGGTATACTGTGATGACTTGACATGTCTCCACCTTGTCTTTATGAACACAAATAGCTCAAGTGAACGTGCCACAAAATCATGTTATGTTTTGCACATTTTTAAGTTCTTATACGGGAATACTGGAGCTTTCTTAGCGGATACACAGCGTATACGTGCACATCATGTAGACTACAGCACTATTTACCAATGTGAGAAAGCTAATTTTGCCTGTGAAACATTCTGTAGCTACTCAGTACAAGTCAGGACTTAAGCAATATTTTGTTTGGCAAAAAAGTCTTAATTAAAATGTACTCAGTAGATTTTTTATTGAACCTTAAACTGCATGATATGGTCTTATCAGCGGGGAGTTTGCTAAGTTGTCATGGAAAATGGCTCAGATCTTAGTAAGTATGGTGTTATGACAATCGAGCCATCTCTATGACAACTGACTGAGCAAACTCAAAACACTGATGACGGCTGTGAGATGCAGTTGACAGCTCCAAAAAAGCTAGTGGACCTCTTTTGTGTATGTTTCCAAGTTCAAGAATGAACATTTATGCTCATTATTTTGTCTGTGACTGTTCATTTACTCTGTAAGGCAGTAAGTGTTAACGTCCTTACATTTGTGTCTGTTGTGTTCCACTGAAATGTTCACAATGTTTTGTTTACTGACGAATGTCTTTGATTGTGATGCGCTAAAATGTGGTAAACTGGCTCACCCGTCATGATATCAAGATACGGGCGTTTGACTGGAATGCTGTGAGTCTATCAAAACAAACCCTCCTCAGAGTTGATACTGGAAGAATTGCTCAATGCTGACAATATTTAGTCAATAAAAGCCTCTTGATCCCGAGAGGAGACGCGTGGCAGCAGTGAGCTTCAGCTCGACCCTGAACATATAACACATCCATCTCTGTGTGGATGTTTCCTCGTGTCTGTCGCAAGGAAAAAGTATTCACTGTGTCTGCACTGTAAATATTTGTGGTGTCGATGTGAATGACCGAGAGTTCCCAGGAGGGGAAGCCACGAGGTGGACATAAATTAAATTGACAAATTAAAATGACAACAAGAGAGGAAGAATTTGTTAAATGCTAAGGAGGAAAAGTGAAAAGTGTTGAAATGGAAGGAATGTTGCCATCATTATTTCTTTACTTGGGTTCTTTCGCTCTCTGGCCTGGGGGGGGGGGGGGGGGGGGGGGGGGGGGGG